>JAJOOE010059774.1:22500-26613 GCA_036250405.1 Solanum raphanifolium | reverse complement strand
ATATATATATATATATATATATATATATATTAGGTAATGCAAAATATATTTTTCAAAATAATAGTAATTATTAAAAGTAATGTTTATTAGTAGAAGCATATTTAGAGACTTTTAATTAATTTGAAATTTCTAAAATAAGATAAACAGAAAACATGTCATATAATAAAATTAAACCATAAAAAGTGGTGGAGGATTTTACTTAAACATACTTTTGTTTATTAAAAAAATAAGTTTTTTTTTTTACTTTTTCTCTTATTTTTATTTAATTTTTATCCTAAACTCACACCTCTTCATCTTTCATAACCTCTATACTTAATTAGTACTTATTAGTAATATCTATAACTTCCAACTTTATACCTTCATAACCCCCAATTACTTAATGTTCAAGCTTGTGACATCTTAAAATCACATCAAAATAATATTTCTATCCAAATATATTTGTTTTGAGCTTAATTGTCTTCTACTTTAATTTTGTAGTGCAAAAGCTATCGACAAAGACTACTTTATGTAATTATTTTCATTTCTAATAAGGAGGACACAAAATAAGATATATAAAAGAGCAAAATTGATTTGAATTTTCTTTTATGAAATTATAAGAGCAAGATCATTAATAAAAGTTAGCATAGAATCAATTATCAAAAAACATTAAAATGTGTTTGTGGATACACTTAGCGGCGGGAGATAATCAAAATTATTATGAAGTTATTTTTAAATTTTCAATAAAATAGGAATCATGAAAAATCTAAGAAAAAATAATTAAGAGATTCATTTTTGACATTTTGCATAAATTAGTAAAAAGCTAAAGACAAGCTAACTTGATTATGTTAAGATACAATGCTAATTGTTACTGTTTTCTTAGTGAAATTAAATAAGCGAAGATGAAAAAAATGAAAAAGAAAATAAGAAAAAAGGGAGAATCGAAAAATAGTATTGGAATAAATTCAAAGAAACATAAAATTATAGGAGAGAATTTATTAAGGAAAAAATTAATAGAGATAATTATTCCAAATATACTTATTACTTAACCATTCATCCTCCATTATAATTATTCTAAATATTTACTTAACTTTTTCTCTGACACTTTAATTATATGGAAATATTATTTATCATTAATAATTATAAATATTCATATTATTTGTGAACAATTTTTTTTTATATTTACCTTATTTTAAAAAAAATCCAAGAGTCTAATTATAAGCTTTTATTAGATATTATAAGAATTATTTTTTTAATCTTTATAACATAAAACCTTTTATCATTCTTTTATAATTGCTCATTTATTACTTGTTTTATTATGTATTTTAACCACAATATATAACAACAATTTTTAATTTTTTTTGTTAATCTTATATCACCAAAAATTATTTTGCAGAACTAAAATCATGTATCACCCATTTCCTTTCCAAAGAATCAACATATAGAGAAAAAACTTTAAATTTTAATATACAATTGAAGTACTCTTTTAAATCTTCAAATTATAGGTAGCTTATCTATTACAAACAATTTTATTTCTAAGAGCGTGTTTGGATGTGTTACTATGTTAATTTTGTTGACATTTTTTTTTTAATTTTAAAAGGCTAAAAGTCTCAGTTTAAATTTTTTACAAAATATCAAAGGTGACCATATTTAATTTTGAGAACTCATTCAAATGGATAATAAAGTCATAAATTTTTAATTATTGTATTATAACTAACATTAAAAAAATAGGTACTATTCAACCAAAAAAAGAAGTATAGGTATTAAATAGTGCTAATTTGAGGATTTTTTTCTTTTTGATAAAATCAATTCATGAATCAAGTTAAAATCACAAATCTAAATGTTTAAAATTGTTATCTAATCTATTTGAATTTGAATTTTTTTTAAAAAACTTTGAAAAACTTTTATTCACCGCGCGTAGCGCGGCTAAGTTTACTAGTTTCTATATATGCTTCAAAAAGTTTTCTAGGCCTTCCTTTACAAAGTAGATCCATCATCATGTTCCGCTCCCTGAAACTGTGCCAAAGCCCTTGTCATATGCTACTAATTAATTTACACAAAAAATGTATGCACGATTGTTGATATGATACTACAATATGTATGATATTTATAATATTTTTATTTCAATTATACCAATTCAAAAATAATTATATGAAAAGAGAAGAAAGAAATATATACTATACAATACATTTGCAAAAAAATTAATAATGAGTGTACTAGCAATCAAAATTCATGATTACTTGAAATTTAACAAATATTATAATCAAACTCAACTATGTAATTGTTAAACTAGATTAACTTTTCGATCAACCATACAGAAATAATACATTTAAAATATTACTACTATTATCAAAATTACCTCAATATCATTGTCATGAAGATTTTCTTTATCGATCATGTATATATACTTACTTGGAGAAGTATAACGACTACGTAAAAAACACATTCAATTATGAAAGCAAAACTAACTACATAAAAATGAAAAAGATAGGCTTGAGATGAAATATTTCTTATCTTCATATATTCCTTTTGTGTTGCAAGTTATAAAATACAACTCAAAAGTGATGAAGAAAAGAAAGACTTAACTTTGGGAGTATTCATGAACAAAACATGAGTTTATATAGGAAAAAAAAAAGGGGAAATACAATAAGGCATTACAAATTAAAGTTTGGGGGTTATGAACATAAAAATCGTGGAAGTTATAGTTATTATTAAGAGTAGAAATTGAAGAGTTATGAATATTATTAAGAGTAAAAATTGAAGAGTTATGAATTATGAGTAGTTACTCCTTATAAATACATTAAATTTATAATATATATAAAATATAAACAAAATATTAGTATTAGTTTATAATCAGAAGAAGGTAAAATAATTGAAAATTTCTTGACCTAAATTAGTATCATATTACTTTTTTTCCAACTTTAGTGTGTATATATTAAAAAATATATTAAATAAAATATGGAAATTTTAAAAAGAGTAATTAAAATGGATTAAGAAAGGAAAAGACATGGAGTGACTTTTCACTTCTTCAACCAATACATTATAATTAATAAAATCAATGTAGTAACTTATAGACAATGAATTAATATGATTATTAAAAAATTAATGAAACCTCATAAATAGGATAGGTTATAGTTAATTTTTAAACTAAAAATTAAGAAGAAAAAATAGAGAAAATGTCAAAAAAAGATTAGAAAAAAAAAAGATAAATAACAATGGTGGCCTTAGAGAGGTGCCACATCACCTTGTCAACATTTGACTTTATATTATATACTAGTTTTTTGACACGTGCGTTGCACGTGATTACCAATCCAGAGAATATATGTTATAGTAAATAGTATTGCTTATTTAAATGAAGATTTGAATAATAAGCTTTGCACAAAATAATATTACAGATTCTTTTGTAAATGTTCAATGTGGATCGTCATATATATATATATATATATATATATCTTATTCACACGAATCTATGAAGATGGTCAATAAAAAATTTATTAGTTAAATGCAATAATGCATATATTTATTTCAATTTGATGAGGTTCAATTATGTAATTAGTCGTATCTCAATAATATACTTTATAAACGATATTTGTTGTGTATTTTTCTTATCATCTAACCAGATGTGCTTTGCATGTGTATTCCACGTTAAACTGTTTAGATGTCATATGAACATGCAAAGAGAACAACTACATTTTTTTTAGAACTAATCTTTGTATAATAATTTTTATTTTATAAGTTGTAACATAATAAATGACGTTCTTGTTGTTGGCTCTCATATTTTACTTCTCGATTGACTGTATACATAGATCAAAGATAGTTATTTGACTGTTCATAGTTAACTGAGAAATGTTTCCTTTTTTTACCGGAAAAACTAAAAATTAAAATTAAACAATATATTCTATCTTTGAAATAATATATATAATCACCTGTTTATCTTACACCCAACAAAGATGTAGTTCATATACTTGTAAACGATTTCAATTTATTCAATCAAGCATGATTCATCCAAGGAAAAATAACAACATCGTGTTATCACATATATAGGGGGGGTGTAATAATATGAAAAATTATTGGTCAAAAGTTAATATAAGAAAATATGAAAGATAGAAATAATTAATGTAATAACTATGAAAATTC
>JAJOOE010059774.1:0-17500 GCA_036250405.1 Solanum raphanifolium | reverse complement strand
TCGACGAGGAAAGAAGAGGCTTTTGATCAAGATGGGTAGAAGAAGCACTGCAATGTATGCAGACATTACAACTAGCTCGTGGAGGTAGAGAAACTGTTTTCGAAAGACCTCGGCTCGAGTGCAACAAATTCAAATACAAAGGAGAAGGAAACATTGCACCAGAAAGTCATATCAATAAAGGCAAGACCACACTAATTGAACTAGGCCGTTTAGTTGGAAACAAGTTATCTCGGAATAATTAATCCTGAGATAAGTTATTTCATCAATTATATAGGATAACTTATATCATCAATATGTTAAGAATGGTGAAATAAATAATACAGGATAATCTAATACCTTCAACCAAATGTGGATAAAATAATATCATGTGCACCTTACTTATTTCAGCTCAAGAGCGGCTCAACCTAAAAATAAGGGCCTCCAAAACAACAAACAAAAAACCCCAAATTCAGTTACGAAAACATACCAAAGATGCACACAAAAGAAACAAATTCCAATAAGAGGCAAGATTAAATGAAGAACCAAAAGCAGATGAAGGAGATATATACATAAAAGAGATGATCAGATCTAATGAAACCCTAAGTATAAAACAATTAGGTTACTTCTTCCTCCATTCCTTTTTAGTTTCTATGTATACTATAAATACTTGACAACATTAATTAATTTCTTTTTAATAGTTTGCTGCTAATCTTACTAATTATTATGCACATATTTTGAAATTTTATTATTGATGTAATTATAATTAAAAATCATAAACAATTAAATATACAGTTACTTTTTATTTATTAATTTCTTTAATTCACTTCAATTTGAATCAACCATGTTTTAATATTGACTTTGTAAGATTGTCTTCAATTCTTTGAGATGTTTTATTAAACATTTCAAGCTCAAACTAATTAGATTATCAAATATATGTCTTCTAAAAGTAACAATCAGTATAATATTGTTTTTAATTCAAAAGTATAATCAATAAAAGAGATTTAAACATTTGTGTTGTTATGTAACGTACAATAATTTATATATGCTTATTATTTTCTTACAAAATATTAAAAGAAATGTTATTTTGTCAACTGAAAAAGAAAAATTAATTATTAAATTATAATTAATTACAATATTTTTTAGAATTTATGAGAATAATATATAAATATATATACATATATTGTAATGAACTAACAAGTACAAATTAATATATGACTGTACAATTAGAAAGAACACAATTAATATGAATCTAGACCAATCATAACACAATTTGATAAAGAAATAATGAAAACTCACCCAACCAAAACGTGGGTAGCAAGTTGAAAGAATAGCTGATAATTTGCTCCTGGCTTCCTACTTTTTGGCCCTGGTTTCGAGTGGACTCACTCAATGACTATGAAAAACATCCATCGCTTGAAAATACAATTTGTTGGGCCCATGTTGACACGAGCCAAACCCATCTAGTATATATATATACATGACATAATGTAAAAAAAAGTTAGACAAGTAAATTGAAACAAAGAAAATACTAAACATAATATGTATTAAAAAGTACAAAAAAACCCAAACATAAAGTTGGACTTAAAGAATTGTCAAGAAAAACGAAAGGAAAATTCCTTTTAAAACAGCCTATAAAGAAAAGTAAGACAAATAAACTAAAACAAACGATGTATATACTATTGTTTTCAAAGACTGTTGTAAGTCAAGGTATTTAACATTTTCATGAAAGTTACCTTACCTATGAAATAGTATGCATGGCGCATGCCATAGTTTAGAAAGACCAATATTGTATAAGTCAAGGTATTTTTACTTTATGAGTCATGACTGTGTTTTACTTTAAGCAGCTCCTAGGAAACTGCTAATAATAGTGACAATCATTATAAGAAATATACTTTGCATAATAATTTATATACATAATATTAATTTTCGACGAAGAATGATCGAGCTGACATCTATATATGACTATTGTAAGTCTAGATACTTTTACACATTGATGAAAGTGCATTTTCCAGGAAACTGTACTTACTAGTTGCTTTACCTAAACACAACTTGTCGTCTTATATGTATTATATTAATTTAAACAAAGACAATTGCTTAATGCTAGCTGGTACCAACAAAGGGGTGAATAAAATAATTTGTTGAAAGACTTGGTTTAACAAACAAATATACTTTAATTTGTTCAAGGTTAACTTTTCGTTCGATTTTCCTCCCAATTAGTATATTTTTTCGGGGAAACTTACATACATATATTATATTAAGAAAATATTTATTATTTATAGTTATAACATTTTTTTTCACTTGATCACTTTTAATATATTTATAATTTAATTTTAATACATATTATAGAGAACAATTTATAAAACACATATAATACAAGTTTTATTGATGGATATTACATTTATCACACATTTTAATACAATGTGTCAATTTCTTACCAAACAAGCATAATATATTTTAAAACAATTATAATACATATATATTGCATACATAATTCACTTTTAATACATATTACAGATTTATCATAGTATTGATACGTATTACTATAAATGGTAATAAATAAAAAATATCACTAAAATCAGTAATTATTTATTATTAATTTTTCCTTTATTGTTCCTCTTGATATCTATAGTCCTCATTATGTTATTTTCCTGAATCACTTAACCTTAAGTTTGATTTAACGTTTGCGATTCACCCTGTTTGGTGTTTATGTGTGAATTTGTATACCGAGTACCAGATGATTTAAAACATCTTATTTTAGATGATATATATGGGTCATAATTCGCTCGTCCATACGTAAGTACAATGACATCTTATATATATATCGTCCCCTTGGAAGAAGATAAATGTTCATACGCATTATTGAATCTTAATCTTAATTTAACCTTTCTAGTTCTCAAGGGACCTAATTATATATGACTTAGAAGTCTACTAATCAGGACATGAACATTATTTCAACATTGGCAATAGAAACGTGGTTCCAATTTTATGTGATGTACTTTTCTTTTTAGTCTGTAAAAAAAAAGAATGACAAAATATGTCTTTTTATCTTGTCTTAAAGGCATTGTACACGCCCTATAATCAATTTAGGATCCAACCCCGAGATCCGATTAGGACTTGACCTCGACTTCCGACTCGAGACACGACATTTGAATTGAGACCCGCCCCCAACACCTGACACGAGACCCAACCCAGACCCGACTTCCAAATCGAGACCTGACTCCTACTCTTGATTCGGGACCTGACCCAAACATTCGAACCGAGACCTGATTTCTGACCCAGATCCGACCTCGACTCTCAACCCGAAACCTGACTTCGTCACCCGACACGGAACCCCACCACGACACTCGACCTAGGATCCGACCTAATCCTGACCCGACACCTCGATCGGGATCCGACTCTGACCCGACCTCACACCCGGGAGTTGAATCTCGAATCAAGTCGAGGGGTCCGTGTCTCAATTTATGTGATATACTTTCCTTTTTAGTCTATCAAAAAAAAGAATGACACAATGTCTTTCTGTGTTTTCTTAAAGGGCATTGTGCACGCCCACTCTGGCGATTTCTATCTATATATAGGAGGCCATAACAAACATTCACATACACTTTGAATACTCCTAATAACTTCAATATGATGCAAGATGTTTGGACTCAGTTGGGCCCCACCATTGCAGCAATCATGTTCACCTGGACCATGTACCAAAACTATTTTCCTCACGAACTTCGTGGTCATATTAGGAAGTATACCGATAAACTTGTGAACTATTTCTATCCTTATATTGACATTACTTTTTATGAACTTGAAACAGAAGGGTGGTTTGAGCGGAGCAAAGCTTACGTAACGATTGAAAGGTACCTTAGTAAGAACTCGAGCACACAAGCTAATCGCCTCAAAGCCAACGCAGCGAAAAATGGTCAATCTGTTGTCCTAACCATGGATGATCATGAGGAGATAACCGATGAATATAAAGGCGTGAAGGTTAAGTGGATTTCGAGCCAAAAACCAGCCAATAGACAAACAATATCTTTGTATAGGGAGGATGAGAAGAGGTATTTCAAGCTCCAGTTTCACAAAAAGAATCGCGACCTTATCACAAATTCATACGTGAAGTATGTGTTGGATGAAGGGAAGGCGATATCCGTGAAAGAACGACAGAGAAAGCTGTACACAAACAATAAGGGAGATGGAGGTGGTTATAGATACAGGGGAGGGAGGATGTGGAGTGGAGTAGTATTTGAGCATCCATCAACATTTGATACTCTAGCCATGGATCCAAATAAGAAGCAAGAGATTATGGATGATCTCGAAACATTTAGCAAGTCAAAAGACTATTATGCAAAGATTGGCAAGGCGTGGAAGCGTGGTTTTCTTCTTTATGGTCCTCCGGGAACGGGTAAATCTAGCATGATTGCTGCTATGGCTAATTTATTGAAGTATGACATCTATGATCTTGAGCTGACATCGGTTAAGGACAATACCGAGCTAAGAACATTGAAGACATTGATTGTTCCCTTGAGCTTACAGGTCAACGAGAGAAGAAGAAGAAAGAAGATAAAGATAAAAACGAGGAAGATGCTGTCAAGGAGAAGATAAAAAAGGGAGGAGAGGAGAAAGAAAAGCAAAGTGAGGTAACTTTATCTGGACTTTTGAACTTCATTGATGGTCTATGGTCAGCTATTGGCGGTGAAAGGCTTGTCATCTTCACTACCAACTATATGGAGAAGCTTGATCCTGCTCTAATTAGGAGGGGGAGGATGGATAAACATATTGTCCTATCCTACTGTTGCTTTGAATCGTTCAAAGTTCTTGCACATAATTATCTTGACGTTGTTGAATCTCATGTTCACTTTCCTGAGATTCGCCACTTATTGGAGGAAACTAATACGACTCCTGCTGATATTGCTGAGAATTTGATGCCCAAGTCCTCAAAGGAAAATGCAGACACTTGCTTGGAGAGATTGATTAAAGCTCTTGAAATTGCAAAAGAGGAAGCAAAACTGAAGGCTGAGGAAGAAGAGAAAGCAAAGGCGGCTGAGAAGGATAATGGTGCTACTGAAGAAGTCAAGAATGCTGACGGTGTAAACAAAAAGGATAATGGTGTTAAGGAAAATGGTGATGTTATAAGCAAAGGTTGATAATTATGCAAGTGGTTTTCATGTAGTTTATATTTTATTTCTTAGTGGTGCTTGTACTTACTAAGCTAGTCTAAGTATGATAATTATGCAAGTGGTTTTCATGTAGTTGTTGAAGGTTAATAAGAAGTGTTTTTTATGTCAAATTTTAGCACTACAATCGACATTTTGTCTTCCGCCTTCTAACGAGCTACTCAATTACAAAGTGTTGCAGTGCCAACTTCTGTCCATTTGTATGAAATCAAACGATAATGACATGGTAAATTCTATTTGACTCAAGAAGAATGTTATAAATAGGTGCAAGAACAATGTGGGATCGATGGAATCAGCATGAAAAGAAATAAAGCATTTTCGTACTCATCGGATTATGACACTTAATATGGTGACTTTTGGATTGATTTTCCAACCTATAAATAAGGTTGCTCCTTCAGCATTGTATGAGAGACTTGAAGACATTTGAATAAGATAATCTCTACATTCTACTCCCCATATCTTTTGTCTACATTGTTTGTAGTATATTGCTTATATTTTACAACACATAATCAGCATGAGACTCTAGCTAATTGAGATTAAGTTTTAGTTTTTCTTTTAGCTCATGTTCTGATTGATCTCGTTATGAGAATCGAGAAGGAAAAGGATAACTACATCAATCAAGAATATTTTATGCATAAAATCAGGAACCAAAGGCATATACTCCTACGGGTTGAATATTCTCTGCTCCAAAAACTTTCTTAAGTGGAAGAAGGTATAAAGTTTTGGTAGCATAAGTTTAAGTATTATTTTGATTACGCTAATCTTGAGGTAAATTTTACATTTTTCCTTCTTACAATTACTTATATTGTCAAAGGCATTAGATGACAGAAGTGATTATATTTTATGAATTTTATTTAAATATTTTGAAAGGCTCGTAGGGTGAGTCATGTTGTACTTCGATTTATTATACCGTTGATTGAGGGTAATATGGTGGATTCAAGTCTCATTGCACCAAAAGGGTAAGACATCATGTTAAAGTCAAGATGCACCATGATGAAAAATATTTGAGGATAAGACGGTAGATTCAGGTTCTATCGTGTCAAGAGGGTAAGACATCAATTTGAGTTTTGATGCACCATGATGATAAGGTATTGCGTTCGAGTCCCATAGAATTATGGAATAACACGCCTTATATGGGTAAGACGTTGAGTTTGAGTCTCAATGCACCATAAGTGATGATATAATGATGACTAAGGCTTTCATGAAATGAAAAGTCATGAAATTTGTCCCATTAAATTTTCTCCATTCCCTAAAGCGAATGTGGCAGCAGTATATGATAAGTTTGAAATCCGCTCAATTGCTCCATTTTATCATATAAATGTGGTAGCAGTGAATAATAAGTCTGAAAGATGACAAGTGATTGAATGTATGAATAAGGGCGTTGGGGGACAAAATTATAATAGTCATCATTGTGGTAATTATAAAAGGAAGAACAATATGGGTTCTCCAAATAGACCTTCAAAATGTGAAGTTAATTATTATCATCATAATGGTATGAAAGGTCATTGGACCCATGGTCGTTGTGTGACCTAATAATTTGATAAATTTATAAAAACTCCTCATCAAAAGATAAGAAGATAAAGTGGTGGTACACTTGATCTTTCAGAGTGATGTTGAGGTGTGCCATGAAAATATGATGAATTTCAAAGGCATGACAATGTGTTTATAATGAAAATTTATGAAGCACATATAAATTATTAGTCCATTCTTTGAAGAGAATGTGACTTGTGTTAAGCATCGTGAATGCTCGTCCATTCTAAAGGAGAATGGGTCAATATGTGATAAAATCATTATGGGTTGGATATATGCCACAACTCACCTCTATGAAAGGTTTGAGAAAAATGATATATGTCACAACTCACCTCTACGAGAGGTTTGAGAAAAATAAATATCAGTTGGCAATTGACCATTTTGGTTCAAATGTGATGCAAAAGTAATTGAGAATTCACGTGGCTTATATGATGAAGAAATAAAATATTGCTCAACAATTCTCTTGTATTTCTTGTTCTCATGATAAAATGATCATTGTATCATTGTACCAACTAAGGTTGAGATTGTATTCCCTGAGGTTTTGGAATATATAAAAAGGTGTGATAGTTGCATCAATGGATGACCACATGTTCTTTGTTGTCAACTAACAAATTGGTTTTTGTAAGGTTGTTTTCTCGAATTTTTAAATTAAAAGCACAATTCCAAACTATGAAATTATATTGATAATGCTGGTAGGTTTAGCAGAAATTGTATTCCTCCAATTATAGCTAAATAATGGGTACGAAAACAAAACTCCCAAATAAAATTTGGTATGAGATGAATTTATTTAACATGTATCAACACATGTATGCATCAAACCAACAAGATTTCTCCATCATAATTGGTTCAGGGTCAGGAACAAAATAATTTTCGTCTAAAGTTTGAATGTGCAATATCTAATTTAATTGCTCCACCACATACAAAGATGGATCCCTAAATGAGGTTGTGGTGAATGTTAGATTTTCTAACATTAGGGGGAGAGATGATTGACAGTTGAAAATTAAGAGATGAATTATCTAGATCCTTATTAAAAAACTGAGAACTTAAAGTTCAAGAGATAATTCATTTGCATAATGTTACAAATTAATTGCCAGATGAATTTGTTGACCTTGTGTTATAATTCAGCTGCAAATGCTCCAATGAGCAGTCCTTAAAGGACATAGTCTATGGTACACCTGAAGCGTGATAGACCAATCAAATCCAAATGAATAACTCCCTAAGGAAAGAGAGGATCAAATGATCAAGATAATCATTATAATGAGGCAAGTGCTTTAAAGAACCACAATTACATAAAACTTCATAATATCTTGGCAAAGGTTCAGACACCTCAAATGATGAAAAATGAAGAGATATCGATAAGTTATGTCGTATTGGAATCAAGTCAAATGTACGTCGATGGTATCTTTGATATGAAGTAGTGCTCAATGTTATAGATGATGATGAGGATCTTGGATTCAAATCTGTCATATAGTGTGGACAGATAAATGATTGGCCAAATGAAATGCACAATTCAAGTATATTATGTTTCACTTAAAAAAGTGATGTTTTGGACTTATAGTCCATAGATCAAGATATAATGTTAGTGGAGTAAAAACAAATTATTGTGCGAAAGTAAAACCGTAAGATTATAAGTACGATTTGTTCCTTAGGGCATAAAGGATTTTTGCAAAAGTCCTTACATTATTAAATAGATATATATTCTTTTATGGTGAATGCAATGAAGCTTATTTCAGTCTGTCAATAGATGAAATGCTTGAATATGTGTAATGAATGATTGACATATCTAGCTAAACAATGAAGGTTATATGAAAATCCTTGAAGGATTAAAAAGGTTTTAAATTAATTCCATTGAGTACCTCAGTGATTGTGAGATTGCTTAACATAAAGAAAGATCAATCTATCTCATGAAAATGATTGAAAAATATCATGTATACAATAGGTGCACATACATATTGTTGATTATGCAGATGACGGGAGCTGTATAGTTTTTCTTTGAAAAGAGATATTCCAGCCGTCATGTACAAAGATAATGATCATGTATATCTCGATTGAAGGGGGGATACATCAAAGGAGACTAGAAAAAGTACATTTCACCAAATTTCTTCTTCACACATAATCTCCAAGAAAATGGTGAGATAGAAGTTCAAAAGGTTTGTTCGTGTTAATCTTACATATTTATTAACTAATGCATTGCCAACATCAATATTTGAGAAGTTGAGATATAAGATTGGAATGTGTCATCTCCAAGATATTAAGTAAAGCTTTCATCACGGGGAGTGAAATTGTAACATCTCGCTAATTGAAAGAACTAGAAAGAGCTTTATTAGAAAGAGTCATTTTTGGAAAGAAATCTGAAAAATTGGTTAAGTTATGTTAAGTTTGAGTTTTGGTCAATTTCAAACGACCATAACTCCTACCTTAGGATGATTTAGGTGTGCTTCCAGATACCATAGGAAATATCTTGGAATTATCTTTCCAATGCCTCCAAGTTTGTGCGATTCTGAGTTCGTATGAGTGAGATATGCCCATTTGAAGTTGGGCTGTTTAGATAAGGAAAGTCTAATCCGGATTTTGGAAGGGTATTTTGGTATTTTCCATACCCAATTAATTTATTTTGTTTTTAGGTAATTACTTAGGGTTCTAAATTGAAATTGGTCAGTTTACGCTTTTGAAATTTGAGTTAGGGTTTTGAGAGAAGAGAAAAGAAGTGGAGAAAGGAGAAGATGAAGCAAGGAATCGTCAAGTTCTTAAAGCTAAGGTCGTGGATTTCGTCAAGGGGCGATCCCTACGAGGTATGTGAGATCACATAGTGTTGGGTTAGTTCACTCACGCGCCAATCATGATTCAATTCAGCGAAGTTGTGTAGTTTTGAAAGCAAATATTATGAGTTCTTGATGAAATTCGTTTGGAATCCTGGGGGTTCTTGTTATTGAGTTTCTTGAGTTTGATTAATGATTTTAGGTGTGTTTTCGAGTAGAATCTTGCGTATATTGATGATTTAGTTGATTCTAAGTGTTTGGGGAAAGAACCAAGTGAAATTAGAGGGTTTAGAGTTGAAAAACGAAGGAGAAAAATCAGAGTTTTCTGGGCAGGGGTCTGGGGCGCCGCGCCAGCCAGAGCGCCCCACTTCAGTGTTTGAAGTTTGGGCTCTAGGGTGATGCGCCAGCCAGAGTGTCACAACTTTAGTTCTGAAGTTTGGGCTCTGGCGCCCCGCGCCTCTCAGAGCACCAGGGACGCCTGTTCTCCCACCTTTTCTCACTTCTTTCCGTATTAATTCCTTAGCAACGTACCTATGTTTTCTAGTTGATTTCTACACTCTAAGGTACGTATAAACATCATGAAATCATCCATAAACATGAGATCATGAACCTTGAATCCATAATTCAATTCAAGAAAATTTAAAAGTCAAGTCAAGAGAAGTTCATAGAATTTTCCAAAGGTCTTTTACAAACGTTTTGACTTTGTTTTAAGACTTAAGCTTTGAGTTGAGTAAAGAGTAAGAGTAAAGTTCATTTCTTCAAAGATTATACGGGAACTAAGTATTCCAAAGAGTTAAAATGTTTTCACATTTGAGCAAGAAAGGAAACACCGATTTCCAAGATAGCCTTTGAGCTAGTTTTTGAGTAATTATCTCAAATCACAGAAAGAGTTTTATTTTTAAAACATATGAGCTGAGTATATTTTGGGAGTAGTATTGAGCACCGATATGGGGACATGAGTTCATAATAACTCAAGTCTCCATAAATCATGTAGCCATCATGGGTAGAAAGTATTATATTTTTTAGATGATTCCTTAGTGCTTTTTAGCATAGACTAGTGGATCCACTTAGTTGAGGCGTTCTATATAACATCAAAGTATAAGACAGTTCTGGTAGCGTGGGTGAGATGTTGTATCATCACTTAGGCTCATAGTGATGGTTGTCGGTTAGAGAAATTCCCACAAGATTATATTACTTTATTATATGAGTAAACTGAGTTGTATTATATCTCTTTAATACATTGAGTTATCACCTATTTTTTAAATGCTTTGTATAAACTGCACCATTATTGTTGTTTTTACTTTGCATTTGAGTTGAGTTATTCATGAGTTGAGTAAAGCCAAGGTAAGTGTTCTTTTCAGATTCCATTCAAGCTTATGTCTTGTTTAGTATTCCCTTCACATACTCGTACATTCAGTGTACTGATGTCATTTGGCCTGCATTATTTTATGATGCAAACACAGGTAACCAGGATCAACATCTAGCGTCTCATTGATCCAGTTGAGCACTCAGAGTCAGTTGGTGAGCCTCATTGCTTTTCAGAGGACTCATTTTACGTTGCTTTAGTATTTCAGTTGTTAGGATGATCGGGGGTTTTGTCCCGACATCCCTATTTGTTTTAAAGGCTTCATAGACGAGTAGGCATAGTTCTTTAGTCATGTATTTCAGATGTTTTGCGATATGACTTGAGTAGTCATCTTGGCTAGTTTTGAATGTTTCTTTAAAGACATTCTAAGTTTATTTCATAAGTTCCTTATTTGAGACTATTTCTTATGTTTAAGTCTTCTGCTGAGTAAGTAAGCCATGCCAAAGGTTCTCTTGGGGCCTACAATGATTCTCGAGTGTCAGTCCCGCCCAGGGTGTAGGCTCGGGGTGTGACAGAAATACACGTTGTACTCTTTTCCTTAACCATGATTTTGTCCCAATTGAATTTGCATGGTAATATTTTTAACGAGGCAGCATTCAAGGCGTATTATGAGATGTGTGTACTCTTTTTCCTTCACTAGGCTTTTTTCCATTGTGTTTTTCCTAGTAAGGTTTCAACGAGGCACAGTATCTATGGACATCCAAGGAAGAGTGTTATAAATTCATTAAATTAGTGGATTGTCCATATTACATTCATGTATGTGTATTCCCTAGGTTCTATGAACCATTTTTGATAATAATGTATTATTTATTATGACACCTAATATGATGACTTTTGGAGTGATTTCTCAACCTATAAATAGGTTGCTCATTCACTATTGTATGAGAGACTTGAATGCATTTGAATAAGATTATCTCTACAGTCTACTCCCCATATTTTTTGTCTATATTGTTTGTAGTATATTGCTTATATTTTATAGCAAATTTAACATTTTCATTCCTTTTAATACAATCTATTTATATGTCTCATTCATCAATACCAAGATTAATAATGGAGGAACTTATTTATAGTTTTTTTAACCTATAATTTTCATTCAGGGTTATTTGGGTCTTTTTCCATACCTTTTTAACACCTAAACTACGTCGTTTCTAGAATATTATAAATTCCTATAACTGATTTTACCCTTCAAAATTTCCCATTCCCTCTCATTCATTCAAATCCCCAAAATTTCCCTAAGTCTTCTTCTCTAAATTATCTCCAAGCATTTATTAAGAATCAAAGTTAATCTATTTGTTAGATTGAAGAAAAATACTTCTATCATTTACATCAATGTATTTAAAAGATAACATATAGTCTCGAATTATAAGTGTAACTTGAACTTTTCTCTCTCTCTATATATATAGCTAAATATAGACAATCTGATGTGGCACCTTTATATGGCCTCTATTCCTATTTATTTTTTCTCTTTTTTTTGACATTTTATCTTTGTTTTCTATTATTTATTTGTATTTTATAAAAATTGAAAACATTTAAATACACTACCCAATTAATCACATTTCATTAAAACTTTCCTCACACTAATACACATTTAAGTAAATGGAAGATGAAAAGACTAAAACGTTTCACTTTTCATAAACGTTTATATTTACATAGCCTATAAAATAAAAAATATTAGAGTATTTGTAACCAACAACAATGGATTCCTTCACTTTACTCTCTTCTTCATAATGAATATACTGGTATCAAATTCCTTTGCCGAGATGTCCAAAGAATTTTTAGGTCTTGATTCTTGTACGAAAAAAAAAGAAAGAGAGAGTATCTCGTGATCCTTCGAAGATATTGGTGTAAGAGAAAGGTCATTTAACAAAAGTTTCTATTCAAAATAAAAGATTTTTTTGAAAGAATGTTGTTTTTGCTGCAGAGATGTCCAACGAATTTATAGGCTTGAGATTTCTTTACGAAAAGAGAAAGATAGATATCTTGTGATCCTTCTTAAGATATACGTGTAAGGAAAAATTTAACGTAATAAAAAGTTTCTCTTTAAAATAAAAGACTTTTGAAAAGAATGTTGATTCCTCCTATATGGAGATGAATATTGAGAGAGAAAATCATTTTGGTTGAGAAATTTGTAGGAAGAGTGATTAATGCTTCAGAGGATAAGAAGAATTTTTTGGAGAAAAAATCAATCTATTTATGGAATTCATATCAAATTAGGAGAAAAATAATTATTCTACTAATTCCTTTTTTTTAATCTTTTTTATGTGTCTTTACTTGAAGTTTATTTTTTTAATTTAATTTTAATTAATAAAAGTTTATTGCTGACATTATTTCTTTCAACTTCTTTATTTTACTAATTTCTTTCTTCTTTTATTTTGTCTTCTTTTTTTGTCTTTAATTAAAGTTTATTTTTTTATTTTTTTTAATTAAATTTTATCAACATTTTCGACATTTTCCCTATTCATTTTGTTAAAATAATTTCGCAAAAATAAAGTTATTCACCCAAAAGAAATTATGCCTCAATTTTATTTTATTTTTTTGGAGTTTTTTTATTTTAATTTCAAAAGACTGATTTTTTAAAGAAAATAAGAAAAAAATATCAAAGATGATCATATTTAATTCCTATAATCATTAATGCTATTAATTTCTTTTACTTCCTTCCCTTAATCTCATCATTAATGTTATTTATATTATTTCATTAAATCACTTCTTTTTATTTATTTTTTTGTTCTTTATATTTTCTATTAAAACTTATTTTATTTTATTTTAAATTTTATTAACATTTTCGACATTTTTTCCTTATATTTTTATCAAAATAATTTCTCAAAAATAAATTTATTCTTCCAAAAGAAATTATGCCTCAATTTTTATTTTTTTATTTTGGAGTTTTTTATTTTAATTTCAAAAGACTATTTTTTTTTAAAAAAAATAATAAGAAAAAATACTCCCTTTGTTCCTAATTACTTGTCCACTTTTCCTTTTTTAATTGTCCCTAATTACTTGTCCATTTTGACAAATCAAGAAAGGATAAAATATTTTTACCTACTATATCCTCAATTAATTACTTTGAAAAAGGTAAAACTTCTTGAAAATCCTAAGTTTTTAATTCATCCCCTTCATAATAATATGGGTAAATTGGTAAATTCACTATGTCAATAATTGTTTTCTTAATAAGTATGCCAATTCAAAAGTGGACAAGTAACTAGGGACAGAGGGAGTATCAAAGATGACCATATTTAATTCCTATCATCATAAATGCTATTAGTTTCGTTTACTTCTTTCCCTTAATTTCATCATTAATGTTATTTCATTAAATCACTTCTTTTTCTTCTTTTTGTGTTCTTTATATTTTTTTTTAATTTGTTTATTACCAGGAACTAATTATTATACCTTCATAAAAATTGCAAAAAAAATTACAGAATTTTATTTGCCTTTTTGAATTTTTAGACCATTTTTTTTTGCTAAAAGATCTCTCTCTCTATATAGTGTTTTTGCTTTGAAAGTTATCTTTAGTTGGGTTTTTTTTTGTCATTGCGATTGATGATGAATTTCAGAGCTTAGTTTTTGTGGGAGAGCTGCGGGTAAGAGAGTTGGAAGCATCAACTTTTCATTGATTATTTATTTTAATGCTACTATTTATATTGTTCTTTACGTTTTCAGCTTTTCTTTGCTTTGGAAGTTAGAATCTTCACTTCTTTTTATGTTTCTTTGTGAGTAATGATCAATCTTGGTGTTTACTTTTCCTGGTAAAGTTGTTGGTGTGAGATTTGAAAGCCGAGCTACTCCTGCTTGAAGCTACTCCAGCTAGATAGTTTCTAAGGTACTTATTATACTGTTGAAGTGTTTATCTTTTGGCATTGACCGCTTTTGTTGTGATTATAATTATAACTATGGAGAGAGATCTTTAATAGTTGGGTTCATGATATTTGCAATTGCTCTTATCATAAAAACTTTGATTGCCACTATTTTGTATTGGTGTAATTGGATTTTTATAATTATAATTGCAGTCCCTCTATTTCAATTTGCTTGGAGGAACAAGAAGAATATTACTAATTACCAACTTACACAAAAGTTAGAATAATATACAAATTATTCATTATCAATGATAGATACTCATGTCCAATCAATCTATCTATACATATGTATATCTAATGATGGATAAAACCAAAAAAAACAAAGAAATAAAAGAATCACCCCATCAAACACACAAGAATCTTACCGCACAAGCAAACAATATGACATCTACACAAACTCAACACATTGTCTTTTTCTTTAATCTAATTATGGTGGGGGCAGTATGCTTTGGGGAAAAGCTTGGGCTATGGTGGTGCCTCAACAGGTAATTGTTGAGATTGACATTGATGCTGTTCATATGGTGACTAGGAGAAAACCACTCAAGAAGTTTCATGATTTACTGTGCAAACACGATTGCACAAATATGAAACATAAACACTTCATCAAGATATCTGCCTCTGGTCATTTTGTGCTCTCTTATCTTCCCAACTTAGATTCCATATTTGGTGCGTCTTTGGCTGCAGTTGTCATGTCCTTAAGGTATCCACAATTATTAGTACTACTATCTATTTTACTTTCTGCCCATTAATATTTAAGTATTGTCTTGCCCAAGGGTGTGATCTAGTGGTCAACTAAGTGGTTGAGAACCCTAATGTAATACCTCAGATTTGAAAAGAATGGAAAAAATGCAGTTTTGGGTTGCAAGTGTGATCGATGGGTCCCACCTACGGTTGGTAAGAGCACTTACGGAACGTAGGTGGCATCTGTAGGTGACAAGGAAAAAGAAGTAAAATATTTTTGAAATTTTTAGTACCTACGGTGGCCATGTACGGTCTGTAGGTAGACCTACCAACGGTACATGGGCCCCGCCGTTTGAAGGTCCAAAAACAAGTCCCTGAACCCCACCAACGGTTCACCAGTACGGTCCGTAGTTGGACCTATGGACCGTAGGTCCAACAATTATATTTTAAGGGCTTTTGGGTCTTTTTTTAATTAATCTAACTCAATACTATGTCGTTTTACCCTCTACCCTAGGCCATATATAAACATTTTAAACCCCCAAATTACCTAATTGAACTCATTCTCCCAATTTCCTAAAATTTGACCAAGTTCTTCCTCCCAAATCCTCTCAAGTCTAAGGAAGAAGAAGAAGAAGAAAAAGAAGAGCTAGCGTTTCATTAGAGTCTCAAAATTTTCCATTTGTTCTTGGGCTTTGGTATTAGGGTATGTTTGCATTCACCCATGGAGTCTTTTCCTCTATGGAATCCCTAAAGATTTCAAGTTTTCAATTCAATTTTCAAATTATCAAGTTAGGGTTTCAAATTAAAGAATATGGGTTTCTTCCAATTATGATTTCTTATGATCAATTAAGTCTTCTAATGCATTATTTTATGTTAATCTACGATATTTAGTTGAAATTTCATTTGCCCATTCTTTAATTATGCTTTTCAACCATGATCTTATGATAAACCCATGAACTATTAAATTATGGCGATATGCATGTTTTCATGAAGTTATTATGAATGATTCTAGGTTGCTTAAGAGTAAAAGCATCGATGTTGTTATTAAGAAAGGTTATTCTCACATAAAGGATTCATAGGGTTGAAAGGTTTTCTCAACTAAACTTTGAATCAAGATTAAGGAGTTATTCTAATGAATTCTAGCTTGGAGTGGCTACTTGATTATGTCTTTCCATGGATAATAAGATGAATATGAATAATGACTATTTTGTGGGATTTATGCTTAGCACCGAGAGGATATTGAGATGGAAGCTCTCTCGTAATAAAGGCTGGATTTTATAGTAGCTGTTGCTCCCAAAATCGCACGCAAGTGCACGTGGTCACTTTAGTAGTACAGTGACTCTTTCAAGCCGAATTATCCAATCCAAGGGACTTCCAATCACAGACAACAACGTTGTTAGGTTTAAAATAAATTTACTTATGTGTTAAACAATTTTAGAAACTGGTTTATAATCACTAAGTTGAACAATCTCACACAGTAAGTACTACAATCAAACAGTTTTAAATAAGCGAATTTCACAATATGGAAAATTAATCTAGGGTTGCAGCATAACTCGATTACTGGCATAAAATTACTTGTATCCTAGCATTCGACAAACTAAAATCATTATGGATTTGCAAGGTTCCTTTTACTATCATGGTCTCCCAACCTCTAATCGCCTACCACCATTGACAGCCTAACTACATCGTTGAGCGGGGATAGACATGAACCAATGGCGGAGCATTAAGCTATCTTCTTGCATATTAATCAAGTGCGGTATATAGGTATACGACTATCCTATATGCAAAACACTCTAATTTCACTCTAGAGTGAACACACTTCTCATATTCTTTAGCTCTATCCCTCCATTCATCTCCCGAGTTCAAGAGTAGACAACAAGTGTATCTTAATGTTGATCATGCATTAAGATAGTTAAACAAGAATGTAAGCATAAATCACAAGAAAGCCCATCTCATGCTAGAAATAAATACTAATATACCATAAGTTGTAGCTACAACCCTAGAAAAAGGGACTTAGCTACTCATAGAACAAATAATCATCAAGCAATGTTTGTGGATTATGAAAGAGTTTACCAAAATGGAAGAGTAGAAGAAAAGCCTTAGAAAGGGTTTTTTCAAGTCGCCCAAGTCGCTACTCTCTCGTCTAATTTCGAACTGAACTCCTATGAAATA
>JAJOOE010059773.1:0-14760 GCA_036250405.1 Solanum raphanifolium | reverse complement strand
CCCAAGTCGCTACTCTCTCGTCTAATTTCGAACTGAACTCCTATGAAATAATACACTTAAACTATTTATAGTCAAAATAAAACACGTGGCCGATTTCTGGTGTCCAGGTCCGCGACGCGGACTTGTTCCCTCGCCTATAGTTGCACGCAGATGAACCAGGTCCGCGACGCGCCCCCATCGCGCACTTCTCTGTTAAGTGGAATTCCATCTCTGTCTACGCGTAGTGGCTCCGTGACGCGGATATTCTCTCGCGTGGTGTATTCTCCAGCTTCTATTTTTCGACCTCTGATCAGGTGCCCTATTTTGGCTCGTTCTTCTTTGTTTTTCACCCTGAAACATCTAATCATATTGGTTAGACGAAGCTACATCAAAAGACCCTCAAAATATAATTCCGACTACTAAAATTGCTCTCAACTTAGCTATATATATGGGATAAATTGGTCATTAGGCGCATAAATACGCCCAAGATCAGTAGCAATCTCCTTATCCCATGACTATGTGCCACCATAGGTTTGTCTTAAATAGACATTAGCTAGTTGATCCACTTAAGCTAGAATTTTATGGTTCTTACCTTGGCAAGTATGGACATCTCTTTTCTGTATGGGATAGACACCGGATCCCATGTTATAGATCACATGGTTTATGTCGGTTAATGGCAAACTTTCCACAATAATGAACTAAGGTTACTTCTAGAAGTATCTCAAATATGCTTTAAAAATGTTTAGCTTGCATTGACCATGATTATGACTTATGTTTTCAAATATGTTATTTTATTATTTAGCTTGGTCATTACATGTCATATAATGTCCTTTTAGCATGATGTCATGACCTTAAAACATTGCTATCATACTTGGTACATTCCATGTACTAACGCATACTCTTGCCGACATTGTTTCACTAATGTAGGGTTCGGTGCTCCTACCTCCCATACCCGCGGCTAGTGATCCTTTTTAGACTATTGAAGATTGGTGAGTCTTCATGATTTGAGTACCGAGACTCTTTTATTGCTTTTATCATTTTCATTCGAATTTTGTATGTGATGTATGGGTTACATCTCAATCACTCATATGATGTAATAGATGGCTTTGAGACTTATGTTAGACTTCTATTTTTTGTCAAACTCATGATAATAAACTGTCTTTTGAACTCTTTAAGATTCTATTATTTTGTTTATGTATGAAAAATGACTTGTATAGGGTCTTTCGAGGTCCTATACGCCATGTTACGACTAGGGTGTACTTTGGGTCATGACAAACTTGGTATTCACAGCACAAGGTTTAGAAAGGTCCTAGAAAGCCTCATAAGCCACGTCGAGTAGAGTCTTGTTCATAAGTGTGAAACGAGCCACATTTTTGAATAAGAACCTATAAGACGATTAGGAAACTTCACTTCTTTCATTACCCTAAAGTTGTGTGATAGAGTGTAACTCTATATGTCCTTCTCCTAATCCCTATTCGATGTTTTTCAAGATATGTCCCCTCAAAGTACATATGCTAGGAGGAATGCGAATGAGAACGTAGAATGAGAAGCTCCTTAAGCTCCTTCTCAAGCTCCTAAAGTTCCGATCGACCCTTTGGTCGAGCAAGTGAATAATGTGAAGTTTAGGGATACTTTTCAAGTGTTGGACCAAGCCATGACGACTCAAGTCAATAGGGAGGTTGTGGTCCCCGTGAACCCAAATGTTGTATTCTAAAGACAAGGTTTCTTTAGTTGTGGTAAAAGTGGTCATAAGACAAGGGATTGTCCATCACTTACGTCTAAGGGAAGAGAAGGTAGGCAAGATCCGCCTAGTGGTTTCGGTTCAAGTGCTCCAAAGAAAAACCGATTCTATACACTTCAAACTCGTCATTAGCAAGAGGGTTCTCCCAAAGTGGTTACTGGTATGTTGAAAGTCTTTCATCTTGATGTTTATGCTTTGCTTGATCCCGGTGCTACCTTGTCTTTTGTGACACCATATGTGGCTATGAGGTTTGATATTTTTCTGGATGTGTTATTAGACCATTTTTCTGTCTCTACTCTTATGGGTGAATCTATTGTGGCTAAGAGAGTCTATAAAAATTATCATATCTCCTTATCCCATAGAGTCGCTCATGTTGATCTTGTGGAGCTTGATATATTACATTTCGATGTTATCCTTGGTATGGATTGGTTGCATTCTTGTTATGCTTCTATTGATTTTAGAACCCGAGTGGTCAAGTTTCAGTTTCCAAATAAGCCTATCCTAGAGTGGAAAAGGGGAAATTATATGCCTAAGAGTTAGTTAGTGTCTTGTCTTAAAGCTAAGATGATGATTTATAAGGGTTGCATATACCAGCTAGTTAGAGTGAGGGATATGGATTCTGAAACCCCTACTCTTGTGTCGTTCCCCGTTGTTAATGAGTTTCCAGAAGTGTTTCCTAATGATCTACCCGGTGTTCCTCCTGAAAGGGAAATATACTTCTGGATTGACCTTCTCCCAGATATGCAACTTTTATCTTTATCCCTCCTTATCGAGTGGCTCCGACAGAACTTATGAAATTAAATGAGCAACTGAAAGATTTTTTGGATAAGGATTTATCCGATCGAGTATCTCTCCATGGGGTGCTCCAGTCTTGTTTGTTCGAAAGAAAGATAGTTCACTTTGTATATGTATCAACTATCGTGAGTTGAACAAGGTACCATTAAGAATAAGTATTCCCTTCCAAGGATAGATGATTTGTTTGATCAACTACAAGGAGCAAGTTACTTCTCTAAATTGACCTTTGGTCGGGTTATCACCAATTGAGGATGAAGGAAGATGACATTTCGAAGATGGATTTTTGAACTCGATATAGTCACTATGAGTTTTTAGTGATGGCATTCGGATTGACAAATGCTCCAGTCGCATTTATGGATTTGATGAATAGGGTGTTTGGACAATACCTTGATATGTTTGTGATCATGTTCATTGACGACATCTTGATTTATTCAAGGAGTAAAGACGAGCATACCGATCATTTGAGGATTGTTTTGCAAGTCCTCAAGGACCAACAACTCTTTGCAAAGTTTAGTAAGTGTGAGTTTTGGTTAAGATCTACGACTTTCCTTAGTCACATTATTTTCGGGAAGGGTATTGAAGTATATCCTAAGAAGACGGATGCGGTTAAGAGTTGGTCTAGACCTCTATCCCCTTCGGATAGTAGAAGTTTCTTGGGTTTAGCAGTTACTATAGAAGGTTTTTGTAAGGGTTTTCTTCGATCGATTCTTCATTGACGGCATTGACCCAAAAGAAAGTCAAATTCTTATGGTCAGAAGCTTATGAAAAGAGTTTTCAGGAATTGAAAGATAGGCTTACTTCGGCTCTGGTGTTCAATTTACCAGAAGGAACCGATGGATTTGTTGTTTATTATAATGCTTCAAGAATTGGGTTAGGATGTGTCGTTATGCAAAATGGGAAAGTCATTGCCTATGCTTCAAGGCAGCTTAAGATTCATGATAAGAACTATCCTACCATGACTTAGGACTAGTGGCAATTGTTTTTGCCTTGAAGATTTGGAGGCATTACTTATATGGTGTTTATGTTGATGTTTTTACCGACCACAAAAGTTTACAATATGTGTTTAAACAGAAAGATCTAAATCTTTGCCAAAGAAAGTTGCTTGAGTTACTAAAGGATTGTGACATGAGTGTTCTCTATCACCCCGGCAAAGCGAATATGGTGGCGGGTGATCTTAGTCGGTTATCAATGGGTAGTGTTGCTCATATTGAGGATGGTAAGAAGGAGTTGGTTCGATATGTTCATAGATTGTCCCGATTGGGAGTTCGATTAGTTGATTCCACCAAAGGTGGTGTTATGGTTCATAATGGTTCCGAATCGTCTTTTGTGTCGGAAGTGAAAGTCAAGCAAGGTCTTGACCCAATCTTTGATTGAGTTGAAGGAAGCAGTACTTAAGAAGTCAGTTGAGGCTTTCTCCCAAGGGGGAGATGGAGTGCTTAGATATCAATGTCGTTTGTGTGTTCTAATTGTAGATGACTTGAGAGAGAAAATTTTATTAGAAGCCCATAGTTCTCAATATTCCATTCAACTCGGAGCCACCAAGATGTACTGTGACTTGCGGGAGGTCTATTGGTGGAATGAGATGAAGAAGGATATTGCAGAATTTGTGGCTAAGTTTCCTAATTGTCAACAAGTGAAAGTTGAACATCAAAAGCCGGGATGTTTGTCCCAAGATATCAGTGTCACTACTTGGAAGTGGTAAGATTTGAATATGGACTTTATTATGGGTTTACCCCCGTACCCGGCGACAACATGACTTGATTTGGGTTATAGTAGACCGTATGAAAAAATTGGCTCATTTCATGCCCGTCAAGGTTTCTTATTCGGTGGAGGACTATGCTAAGTTGTATCTAAGGGAGATGGTTAGGTTGCATGGAGTGCCCTTATCCATTATCTCCGATCGTGGTAACCAATTCACTTCTCAGTTTTGGAAATCCTTTCAAAAAAGGTATGGTACTTGTGTTAAGCTTAGTACGACCTTTCATCCGCAAACTGATGGGCAAGTGGAGCGTAGTATCCAAACTTCGGAACACATGTTGAGATCTTGTGTAATTAACTTCAAGGGTAACTGGGATGATCATTTACCTTTGATAGAGTTTGCGTATAACAATAACTATCATTCAAGCATTGGTATGGCTCCATTTGAGGATCAACAGATATTACCACCATACTTTCTTTTTGGTAGGAGATGTAGATCTCCTATAGGTTGATTTGAAATTGGTAAAGTTTCCTTGATAGGTCCTGAGTTGGTACATGAGGCTATGGAGAAAGTTTGGCTTATTAGAGAAAGTTTGAAAATGGCTCAAAGTTGATAAAAGTCCTTATGCTGATGTTAGAAGAAGAGATCTTGAGTTTGAAGTGAATGATTGGATCTATTTGAAAATTTTACCCATGAAAGGTGTGATGAGATTTGGAAAGAAAGGGAAACTTAGTCCCCGTTATGTGGGCCCATATTAGATTTTGAGGCATATTGGTAAAGTTGCTTATGAACTTAATTTACCTAATGACTTGGCATCGGTGCATCTGGTTTTCCATGTCTCATTGTTGAAGAAATGTGTTGGTGATCCGACATCTATAGTACCATTGCTTAGTCTTGGTATAAAGGATAGTGTTTCTTATGAAGAAGTTTCGATTGAGATTTTGGATCGGCAAGTTCGGAAGTTGAGAAACAAAGAAGTTACTTTCGTAAAGGTTCTTTGGAGGAATTAGTTAGTTGAGGGTGCTACTTAGGAGGCCGAGGCCGATATGATATCCCATTATCCTCATCTCTCTCCCTCCGTTCCTACTCTAGCTTCATGTATTTAAGTTCCCCATGGTTTACTCTTTGGGTTTCATGTGTCTTAGATATTCCCATGTTTCCTCGTTTATGCATATTCATGAAAAGCTTAAATTTTGAGAAAATGAATGAGTTAACTTGATTAATTCTCCATGTTTATGTGCATTTGAGTATGATTTGCATATAAACCTCATGGGATAATGTTTGGATATGTTTTAGCTTGGAGTTGATTTTCATCCTCGGATATGTGCATTTATGTTGGGTTGTTAGATCTAGTTCCAACCCTCTTTATGATGTCTTGAGTTCCATTCGAGTACGAATGTTCCCAATGGGGACATATTGTAGCACCTCGAATTTAAAAAGAATGGAAAATATGCAGTTTTGGGTTGCAGGTGTGACCGACGGCTCCCACCTACGGTTGGTAAGAGCACTTACGGACCGTAGGTGGCATCCGTAGGTGACAAGGAAAAAGAAGTAAAATATTTTCAATTTTTTTAGGACCTACGGTGCCATGTATAGTTCGTAGGTAGACCTACCAATCGTACATGGCCCCATCGCTTGAAGGTCCAAAATATAAGTCCTTGAACCCTACCAACGGTTCACCTGTATGGTCTGTAGTTGGACCATAGGTTCAACGGTTGGTGATGGTCTGACAGTTTTGTTTTAAGGGCTATTGGGTCTTTTTTTAATTATTCTAACACAATACTATGTCGTTTTACCCTCTACCCTAGGCTTATATAAACATTTTAAACCCCTAAATTACCCAATTAAACTCATTCTCCTAATTTCCTAAAAGTTGACCAAGTTCTTCCTCCCAAATCCTCTCAAGTCCAAGGAAAAAGAAGAAGAGTTAGGGTTCCATTCAAGTCTCCAAATTCTTCATTTGATCTTGGGATTTGGTATTAAGGTATGTGTGCATTCACCCATGGAGTCCTTTCCTCCATGGGGCCCCTAAAGATTTCAAGTTTTCAATTCAATTCTCAAATTATCAAGTTAGGGTTTCAAATCAAAGAATATGGGTTTCTTCCAATTATGATTAATTAAGTCTTCTAATGCATTATTTGGTGTTAATTTACGGTATTTAGTTGAAATTGCACTTTCCCATACTTCAATTATGTTTTTCAACCACGATCTTATGATAAACCAATGAACTATGAAATTATGAAGATATGCATGTTTTCATAAAGTTATTATGAATGATTTGAGGTTGCTTGAGAGTAAAAGCATCAAGGTTGTTATTGTGAAAGGTTATTCTCACATAAATGATTCATAGGGTTGAAAGGTTTTCTGAACTAAACTTTGAATCAAGATTAAGGAGCTATTCTAATGAATTCTAGCTTGGATTGGCTACTTGATTATGCCTTTCTGTGGATAATAAGATGAATATGACTAATGACTATTCTGTGGGATTTCTGCTTAGCACCGAGAGGATATTGAGATAAAAGCTCTCCCATAGTAGAGCTCGGGTTTCTAGTAGCAATCTCCCTATCCCATAATTATGTTCCACCATAGGTTTGTCTTAGATAGACATTAGTTAGTGGATTCACTTCATCTATAAGTTTATGGTTCTTACCTTGGAAAGTAAGGACATCTCTTTTCGGTGTGGGATAAACACCGGATTTCATGTTATAGCTCATATGGTGTATATCGGTTAATGGCAAACTTCCCACAATAATGAACTAATGTTACTTCTAGAAGTATCTCAAATATGTTTTAAAGATGTTTAGCTTGAATTGACCAGGATTATGACTTATGTTTTCAAACATGTTATTTTATGATTTAGCTTGGTCATTCCATGTCATATAAAGTCCTTTTAGCATGATTTCATGACTCTTATGCATTTCTATCATACTTGGTACATTCATGTACTAACGCATACTCTTGCCAACATTGATTCACTAATGTAGGGTCCGACGCTCCTACCTCCATACCCGTGCCTAGTGATCCCTTTTAGACTATTGAAGATTGGTGAGTCCTCATGATCCGAGGATGGAGACTCTTTTATTACTTTCATGTCTTTTCATTCAGATTTTGTATGTGATATATTGGTTATTCCCCAATCACTCCTATGATGTAACAGATGGCTTTGAGACTTATGTTAGACTTGTGTTTTTTTGTCAAACTCTTTATGATAATAAATTGTATTTTGAACTCTTTAAGATTCTATTATATTGTTTATGTATGCTAAGTGGCTTGTATAGGGTCTCTTGGGGTCCTATACGCTGTGTTATGACTAGGGTGTACTTTGGGTCGTGACACCTAAGGTCTTTAGTTCAAAATTCAGCAAAGACAAAAAAAATACTTGGTGATTCTTTCCCTCTATCCTAGCTTGATATATAGAGTTACTTGGTACCTATTGCTGGTGGGAGGTGACAAGTATCCCGTGAAATTAGTTGAGGTGCGCGAAAGCTTGCCCAAACACCACTATCATAAAAAAGAATATTTAAGTACTGTCTTCTTGACTATTGTATGTGACAATTAATTTAGTTACTCTACAATTTTCTTGGGGGCTTGGCTAAGAAGGGCATGCAGCTGGATGTGGACTATAGATACTCCACTAAAATTAATTTGGGAGCCGTTTTCAACTTTTTCAGCACAATATGAGATGCGGATTTTTCTTGTGTGGGTCATAATGTGGCGTTGGAGATTCAAACTAGGAGCCTTCCAATGGAGGGGTCTCATAGTTATTTACTCAGAAGTTTGAGGTAGTTAGAATGTTGCTTGACTTTATTTTCAGTCTATCCTTCTATTTATACTTTTGTAGGTAGCTTCTGCTCACTATTATACCACTTCTGCTTCATCTCTTCTCTATCTTTTTAATTAGATAAAATTGTGATCTAGGACTCTTCTTTAATCTTCTCTTTACTTTTCTTGCAAAGACTGGTGAACACATCCTCTTCTTACTTTTATTATTTGGGGTAAGAATTAACATTTATTGTCACTTAGGTTATAACGCTATGTCCCGAATCATACTTAGCTGATAAAAAAGAAAGCTTTATCCCAAAATTAGAATACCCTCGAGAATGTCAAACCTTGTGAACATACTGTTTACAACCTCACATGTTTTAGTTCTTCCGATATTACATTCTCTAAATCAAATAATTGTAGAAGATTGGAGGTTCTTAGATGTTGTCTTAAGTTTTAACGCCTAGCAATATGAAGACAATAACACTTGGATTAAAGGACAAGCATAAAGCAAGTGTCCTAGATGAGGAGGAGAACTTGTGATACAACTTAATTTGATGCTATGTTGAATTTCTATTGACTTGAAGCAAGACTCTATTCATACATCAACTAGGTTGGGAATTTATTTTTTTGGTATTGCGTGTGTTGTTAAGTGATTTTTTCTTTTTGATGAGTTAGTGTGACAATGACTATGAATTATTTTGGCATGAAGTTTAAGAAAGTAATAAAGACTTTTGAATTTTGTGATTTTAGACTAAATATATTTAGAATGTAACAAAATGACATTTTGATCTTACACATGTCATATGGAAAGTTAAAATTAAAGAGTCGCTAAAAAAGTGAAGAGGCACTCTTTTTTAAACGAACTAAAAAGGAAAGTAATACAAATAAACTGAAACGGAAGGAGTAAAATGTGTTCTATTACTCTCTAGGGATGTTTTATTTGGGTGAATTAAGTCTGTGTTATTGACATGTATATATGGTTGTTTTCTGCTCAATTATCAATACAAAATTAGTTACTTTATGAAAAAAATGTTGTGAACATTGTCTATGTTATACTTATAACAATAAATTAAAATGTTGTCTATGTGATATCCCACTCATGTACTGACATTGTTTTTGTTATTCTGTTTAAGTTGTTAATCAAATGGTAGTTCTACAGTAACAAGTATCTTTCTTTTTCCTTACTCTAAAAGATGTGTTGAATTGGAAGGAATATAATAAAAAAAAAATAGGATAAAGGTTGAGGCATAAGATTGGACTGGTAGTTTTTGTGCATGAAAACAATATGTTAGTCCCAATTCATTTTTGAAATGCCCAAAGATTCTTGTACATGATGACATTTGTTCAATTGTTTAGTCAAGAAAGTAGAGCAATGTATATGCAGTAACCTTTTTTGTTTCTTTTAAGATGATTTCGCATGATAATATTTTCCCTGCTATTAAGTTCCAAGATATTTGGGGGGAAATCAATTTCAAAAATGGATTCAAGAAAAATAGATCATGATTTCTTGTGGAACGCTTCTGCTGATTATTATTATTATTTTTAATCCAATGGTTCTTGCAGCTTACAAGTATTAATGATAACGATGTCTATGGAAGGTGATGGATCCTAATTGCCACATATTTTTACCTTATTTTAGTTGAAAAATATTGTTGACTACTACCGACCTTTGTCAGAGTAGAGAGAAAATGTAATAGCACATGTGATGATATGTAGTATATACATTTGATTTATGGATAGTTTTATGAACTTACTATAATAAAAATTCTAGATCAGGTGATTATTATTTTAGTATGAATCAGTGATTGATTTTATCTAATCTTGATGCAAAATTTAAACATGATTAATATTGTTCAAAGGCATAGATATGAGCTTATATTTTTCTCACATGTACATGAGAACGTTATTTTCTTACCCGTGTTAGTACAAAGTCATTTTGCTAAATGCAATGGAACTGTTTTAAGTTATATTGTTACAGTAAAAAAATAACATCAAAATCAAGCATGTTGGGCCTATGCTTGGCACGGATCATGGCCAATCTAGTATATATAATATGTGATAGCATGGACATGACTAGTGTACCTCAAGAATTTTCTATGAAATATTTCTAGTTAATTACTATTTCTTTTCCTCTGTTTTAATTTATTTGGCTTGATTCAAAGTATGAGTGTCAAATTAACTAATGTGTGGTGCGAATTTAGATGTAGAATCTTCAATCTTTTTGAAATAAAATTTATGTATTTAGAAACTATGAGTGATATACGCCCATTGGAAGTTGGGATGTTCAAATAAGGAAATGTCCAATCCGGATTTTTGAAGGGTATTTCAGTCTTTTCCTTATCCAATTAATTAAATTCATTTTAGTGAATTAATTAAGGGTCTAAACTGAACTTGGTTAGTTTTATGCTTTTGGAAAAGAGTTAGGGTTTTAGAGAAGAGGAAAGAAGAGGAGAAAAGAGAAGGAGAAGCAAGGAAATCGTCAAGTTCGTCGAGTTTAGCTTGTGGATTTCGTCGGGGGTGATTCCTACAAGGTATGTGAGATCATATAGCGTTGGGTTAGTTCACTCACGAGCCAATCATGATTTATTTCAGCGAATTTAAGTTCTTGAAAGCTTAGAAATTGAGTTCTTGATGGGTTTGTTGAAGTTCTATTAAATTATTGATTTGTTGAAATCGTTGAGGAGTTGCTTGATTCGAATCCGTGATTTTAGGTTTGATTTTGAGTAGAATTTGATGTACTTTGAACATTTAATCGATTCTAAGTGTTTGGGAAAAGAACCCATAGAGTTTAGAGTTGGAAAATGAAGAAATTTCGTCGATCGAAATCTAGACATGCCTCCGCTTCGCGGACCCACTCCCCAGAACTGAGAAAAATCGTTTCGCGTCGCGGAGCGACCACGGATCGTTCTGCCTCAAAAGTTGTTTTCGAAACCAAAAATTAAATATGTCTCTCCGCGTCGTGGACCCACCCTCAAATATTGAATTTTGGTCTTTTCTCATGTTTAGCTATCTAAAATCATTCCTAAACATCATGAGATCTTTCCTATCACAAATCTCAATCATTGAATCCATAATTCAATTCAAGGATCAGTTAAGGTCAAGTCAAGAGAAGTGCATAAAGTTTTCAAAAGTCTTTTACAAATGTTTTAACTTTGTTGTAAGGCTTGAGTTTTTAGTTCAGTAAAGAGTAAAGTTGAAGTTCATTTCTTCAAAAGTATATGGGGACTATGTATTCCCAGAGAGTTTAAAATGTTTTCAAATTTAAACAAGAAAGGAAACCTCGATTTCCAAAGAGCCTTTGGGCTAGTTTTCAGAAAAGGGTAAATGCTTTCATAATTAAGCAAGAGGGGAAACTTTGATTTCCAAGATAGCCTTTGAGCTAAGTTTTTGAAAATAAAGAAATATGTTTTTAAACATAAAGAGCTAGTATCATATTTTGGGAGTAGTATTGAACACCGATATGGGGGAGCGTTCAGAGAACCCACAACCCCCATAAACCATGTAGACATCATGGGTAGAAAATAGTCATACTTTTTAGATGAATCCTTTAATGCTTTTTAGCATAGACTAGTGGATCCACTTAGTGAGTTAGGTCCTATACCCCGGCAAGGTATAGGATGGTCCTTGGCTGCGTGAGGTAAAGTGTTGTATCATCACTATAGCTCTTAAGTGATGGTTGTCGGTTAGAGAAACTTCCACAACAGTATTTGTATTTTTATATACATCAGTTTAATTGTATTTTTACATACATCTCAGAGTTATTCGTATCTTTGCATACACATAGAGTTGACATCATGTTTTAAATAGTTTTTCTTTATATTGCACTTATTTTTAAACTGCTTTATATTGAAATGAGTTCAGTTATGTTGAGTTGCGTTAGCCAAGTAAGTTCTTCAGTTCCTTTCAGATTCTTTTCAAGCTTAAGTTGTGTTTAGCATTCCAACTCGCATACTCGTACATTCAATGTACTGACGCAGGTAACCAGGATCAACATCCAGCGCATCGTTGATCCAGTTGAGCTTCAGAGTTGTTGGTGACCCTCCTTGCATTCCGGAGGATCCCCTTTTTTATTACTTCATTTTAGTTCATTAGGATGTCGTGGGTCTGTCCCGACATCCATCTCATTTGTTTTAGAGGGTTCATAGATAGTTAGTCAGATGTTAGTTCATTCGTCATCATTTTGTTATTGGCTTATGTTCAGATTTGAGTTGCCATTTTGGCTAAGTTAAATGTTTATTTTTAAAACATTACGATTTCAGTTTGAGACATGTTGAGTTATCTTGTATTTGGATTCTCTTTCTTATGTCAAAGTCTTCCGCCGAGTGAGTAAGTCAGGCCAAGGGTTCGCTTGGGGCCAGCAATGGTTCTCGAGTGCCAGTCTCGCCCAGGGTGTAGGCTCGGAGCGTGACATATATACTAGTAAAATTATATCACGAAATTTATAAAATAATACTTAAAAACTACCTGTCATTAAAATTAAAACACTATATTATTTTACATACAAAATTACGTAGTAACGAACATTAATAATGTAAAGGAAAATGAAAATATAGCAACTTATCATTTATCCTTAATAACATAAGCATAAATTAATGACTGTAAAAATAAATACCAGGAACAGTAACATAAGCAATGTTATCAGTGAGCCACTCAACAGGAGCAAAGTACACAAATGTTTAATTGTGCAGAAGAAGAAGAAGAAGAAGTTCAGAATTTTCGTTGTTTTAAAATGAGAGGAAATCCCTCTATTTATAGACAACAAAGGGTAGTGTGAACAAATGTTTATTGTGCCTTATTGGAAAGGTCACGACTATTTGGAAAAGTTGCAACCCTTCGGAAAGATCGCAACCTTTCATAAAAGTCACAACTTTTCATAAAAGTCACCACTTTTCATGAAAGGGGAAGGCTAGTTTTGGAAATAAATAAATTAAAAGGGAATCCTGGATTGTGGTGGCGCCACGTAGAGGGGCCTAGGGTTGTCTTTTAATATCGCGCGGGAATCTAATATCACGGAATTTTATAAAATAATACTTAAAATCTATCCGTCATTAAAACTAAAACACTATATTTATTATCTTACATACAAAATTACGTAGTAATGAACATTAATAATGTAAAGAAAAATGTTAATTATAACATTTTATCATTTATCCTTCAATTAATCTCTTTAATTTGATTTTATAATTTATCCTTTTACTTCGAGGAAGTGTTACTATTTGATATTTTTGGGGAATCAAATGAACATCAACCTGATATATACAAATATTCTAATTCTAATGTGTAGAAAAGTTCAGCCCTACCTTTTGCTTTACATATATCATTTTAAAGTTCTTCATTTAAATGTATCATAAGTAATTATTAAAATGAAAAATTAAAGGGAGAATGTATCATATTGGACAACAATTCAACGTATTATATATACTTGAAAGGGAAAAAATTACACAATACTATTCAATTTGTTTAGGTGTTTTTTAAAATTCAACATATATACCAGAATGATGGAGTTCAGTTTGAAACTACACTTCTATTTCAATCGCAATGTCGAAAAACTCATCTATTACTTCAAGAAAAGTATTTACAACTTGAAGTAAATTTGAGAATTTGTCCATACTTCATATTGAATATGAGCAATTAATTGATTATGTAGTTATCTATGTCTTTGGGATTAAAGAGGCTTCAGTCTAGTCATATTCCTCTATAGGTCATTCGACACATCCTTGAACCCATGTCAAAAGTTTATTAATTCTTGTCTTCTTTTCCTAGTTCACTTCGCACATCAAGGTGCGATAAGGTTTTTACTGTCTTTATGTCCTTTCAATGTCATACCAAATTTGAATTTTATCTTCAAGAGATGGTTATATAGATCTTTAAGAATTTTTTAATCGTACCTTCAACAATTTCAGTAGAGAAAACTTGCGTGAATACTCAATTAACGTGTGTTATTTAATCTGTACTAACAAATACTTATAACAATAACTTTGCAAAAAACATAAACAACAAAGTTTAAAACATATACTCAAGAACAATAATTAATAACATAAACATAAATGAATGACTGTAAAAAAAACATACCAAGATCTGTAACAGTAGAATGAAAAAGAATGGAAAAACTTGAGCCCACTGAAGTATACAATGGCCCCTTAAGGAAATTATTCCCCTTTAGTACCCGGGTTTAAAGGAATAGATCCTCTCAAGACAGAACGATTCTATTCACCAGTATATTGATACAAAAACAATGGTGTCAGTGAGCCACTCAACAGGAGCAAAGTATACAAATATTTTATTGTGCAGAAGAAGAAGATCAAAAGTTTTCGTTGTTTTAAAATGAAAGGAAATCCCTGTAATTATAGACAACAAAGGGTAGTGTGAAGAAATGCTTATTGTGCCTTATCGGAAAGGTCACAACTTTTTGGAAAAGTTACAGCCCTTCAGAAAGGTCACAACCTTTCATAAAAGTCACAATTTTTCATAAAAGTTGCAACTTTTCATTAAAGTCATAACTTTTCATAAAAGTCGCAACTCTTCATAAAACTCGCAACTTTTCATAAAAATTGCAACTGTTCATGATAGTCACAACTTTTCATGAAAGAGGAAGGCTAGTTTTGGAAATAAATAAATAAAAAGAGAATTCTAGTTTGTGGTGGTGCCACGTAGGCGTGCCTAGGGTTCTCTTTTATCTATATATATGATATATGATATATACACACACACTCTTATAGTATCATTGATTAATGAGTAATTTCTGAACAAGAAACTTTAATGATACCATAAATAAATATAT
>JAJOOE010059770.1:0-25310 GCA_036250405.1 Solanum raphanifolium | reverse complement strand
AAGTCAAAACTAAACTAGTTAAAGTTGTTAAGTTGTTTAAATAAGTTAAATTAATTAATGTGGTTTAGTTGGTGGATTTAGTGTTGTATTAAGTCAAAACTAAACTAGTTAAAGTTGTTAAGTTGTTTAAATAAGTTAAATCAATTAATGTGGTTTAGTTTGTGGATTTAGTGTTGTATTAAGTCAAAACTAAACGGTTAAAGTTGTTACGTTGTTTAAATAAGTTAAATTAATTAATGTTGTTTAGTTGGTGGATTTATTGTTGTATTAAGTCAAAACTAAACTAGTTCAAGAGTTAAAGTTGTTTAAATAAGTTAAATTAATTAATGTGGTTTAGTTGGTGGATTTAGTGTTGTATTAAGTCAAAACTAAACTAGTTAAAGTTGTTAAGTTGTTTAAATAAGTTAAATTAAATAATGTGGTTTTGTTGATGGATCTAGTCTCTCGCAACGATGTTAGACGCCTTCAGTCAGGCTTAGAAGGTATTGGATCGTCACGTCAAGCTGAGGCACTTGACGGTGTTCAGATTGCTGCTATGTCGGATCAAATAACTAAACGTACAACGGCACTAGCAGAGTCGGAGCGGAAAAGAGTAGCTGAACAACAAAGCATGAGTGAGACCGTTTAGGAAATCAAAGAACAAGTGATGAACCTCGCTCGTCGACCTACTTCGGCTCCCGATGACACCGATGACACCGACGAGGAGAGTGATGAGGATGATTATGTAGATCTCACTCCCTAGTTTAGATCTCTGGACATTTATGAACTTTTTGAAATTTTAAAACGAATTTTAAAAGACTTTATAAGTCTTTAATTTATGATTTAAATACTTTTGAATGTTATTTTAAGTTTGTTATTTTATGTTTTGTTTAGACTGTTTATAATTATGTGTTTGATTGGGCTGGAATAGTGTAGAATTGAATTGAATTGAATTTGCAGGTGGGCAGCAGAAGCTGAGATCTGCTATTGTCAAAAATATTGCAGAAAAAGCAACGGACAGCGTGATTTAGTCCGTCGCTTTTTTGGGTTTTAATTTTTTTAAAAACCTAGAAAAGCGACGGACAGCGTGGTTTTTTCCGTCGCTTTTTCAGGTTTTTTAAAAAAAAATTCCTTAAAAGCGATGGACAGCGTGGATTTTTCCGTCGCTTTTTTGGGTTTTTAAAAATAAAATTTCCAGAAAAGCGACGGACAATATCCTTTTATCCGTCGCTTTTCTGGGATTTTCAAAAAATAAATTTCTAGAAAAGCGACGGATTGCGTCGCCCTTTAGAAATTTAAAAAAAATGAAAATTAAATTAAGCGACGGACTCCGTCGCTTTTTTAAAAAGATTCAAAAAAAAAAATAGTCGAAAAGCGACTCAGTCCGTCGCTAAAAGAGACGCAGTCCGTCTCTAAAAGTGATGCAGTCCGTCGCTTTCTTAGCGACGCAGTCCGTCGCTTTTTTAGCGACGCAGTCCATCGCTTTTTGAAAAACGACGTTGTCCGTCGCTTTTTGAAAAGCGTCGAGCTAAAAAGCGATGGAAGTGACTGCGTCACTTTTCCGTCGATTTTGACCAAAAAAGCGACGCAGTCCGTCGCTTTTGGCCGTCGTTTTTTGACAATTTTTTAGTAGTGAATTGCCAAATAAGAAAATTTCTTTCTTAAATTGCTATTCAAAGATAAAATAACTAGAGGTAAATACTAATCATCACAATAAATAAAATGATATCTCAAATTAAATTCAACTATGAGGATAATTATTTGGTCCATCATATATATTTTATCTTATTTTATGATTCAAGATATATCCAACCTCATTTGGAATTGTAAATATTATTACTTAAAAATTGACATAATAATTCATAATAATAGAATCCTTCTAACTTTTCGAGATTAGAAAACATTCAAATGCATATTTCTAATGGAAAGAAAACTCATTATGCTAATCCTTTCTGAAACACAGTGACAAATGAAATGAAATCTTTCTAAAGTGTTGAACTATTTTAGGATTAGCGAATTGATGCCTTCATGTTAGAAATGGGATTCGCCTCGCCCTAGTACACCAACCAGGAAGAAAGATTTTGTGCTTTTCCCCTTTCCGCCAAACCAGAACGAGAGCCAATCGGGTCGATCAGAATGTCCAGAAGCTTCTAGAGACCGGCGCCTGGGTACGGCAATTGAGGTTGCTCCTGCTATAATTCAAGGGCCATCAGCAGAAATGTCTCGAGGAGTAGTTAAACGGGCAGGAGATAATAACAGAATAATTGTGTGCACTGGTGGACCTAATACTTATGTACCCGGGCTAGCGCCCTCTCTCTTCTGTGCCCTCTCTCTCTAGCAGAATGCTATCTGTTCTTATTCATATATTACCTTCCATTCGCCCTATTAGAGATACTGATTCAAGTTATAGTACTTCCTCAGAGCGATTGAACTAGCCTTTTGACTAAATAGATATGGGCATAGAGAGGGAATCCTGAACTACAGGAAAAAAGGATGAAGTTTTAAACATGTGTAGATGAATATTTTATAATAATGACAAATATATATATATATATATATATTCTCATATTTGCACATAACATGTCAATAATCTCACTTTATCTTTTTTGTAAATTAATTTAAGTGAGAACCAAAGATCAAACAATAAAATAATTTTATTATTATTACTATTATTAATTTTGTTTAGTTGAGCCAAAATAAAGCATAAAGAAGAAATATACCTTTAAAGAGAGTGAAAGTAAATCACAAATTTGAAAGTGAATATGTCATAGCTATTTCTAAATAAAAAGTTTATTTTAGTTAATTATATATATTGAAATTTACTGAAATCAAAGTTCATATCATACAAAGATTTATTTACACTAAGATATAGTAATAATTACACCGACAGTAATGCAAACATAAATATCTTTTGCATAGTACTAATAAGTTCTGAACAACCTTTTAAGAACTCTTGTTATCAAATAAATGTTAGATAAAAAAAGATACGAAAAGGTAATATTGTGACATAAAATTTGCTCATAATTAAATGATTGGTAAAATACATACCTGATACTTACCATACTGAATGATCTCTCCAATTTTGCTACTCATCTCATGTATATTTTGAGATAGATCAGAGACTCGTGTTGATAACGTGTTATAAAATGAAGATAATAAATTGAAATTAAGAAGAGTAGAGATAGAGAGAGACAAAGTAATAGTAGTAGTAACTTTCCTTTATTGTTGAATGTTATTACTTCTTGTTCTTATTGTTTCATATTACAAGAGGGGATATATATATATATATATATAAGTTATAAAACTTGGGCACAAAGTAACTTGGCCACAAAGTTACTTTACTTGGCGACAAAGTTTACTTGAACACAAAGTATATTGTGTGGACATCCATTTTACAACATATGCATTGATATAAAGTGATTTTGAAAATAATTTTTTGGTATGTATATAATAAGTCAGGAATCATAAAAGTCATATAAAAATTGATGATATACATAACATCTGAGAATTCGATTGTTTAAAGTTGGGATATGTAAAGTTTCTAACTAAAATCTATATATGTGTGCCATATTAAGATGTATGGTAATTTAAAGGACATTTTTGTTCTTTAATGTTACAGGATATTTCAGTTTTTAAGGATATAATTTACTGCCTTCTGTGTACGAAAAACTTCATCTACCAAACTCCATTTTAGAATGAAAACAAATTAGATATTCCTTGAATTAATTCTATCAAGAAATATAAATGGATTAATACCATATAATTATTATTTAAAATTATTAATTAGTTTATTAATTAATGATATTTAAATTTAGTGAAGGGGTCAAATCGTAATTCAACTTTGAAATTAAAATTTTCCCACTTATAATAATATATGATATGATAATATACTAATCTTTGAAATATGCCTAGTATATTTATCTCAAATTACTTAAAAAAAAATTTGTGTTGTAAATGATGTCTCAGCACTGGTTATTTCTTCCGCTTTACCTTTTGCTTTTTGTGTGTTTTTAAATGATGAAAGCATAGAACCACGAGACTTGGGTTGCAATGTAAAAGGTCTTAGTGTTGAAATTTGGTAGAATTTTTTTATTTTTTTTCTTTTTAATCTACAAATATTCTATAGTATTTAATTTTGTTTCAAGTCTAGGGTTTACATTAATTGCAAAATATTTAGTTTACTTTTAATTTAGTATATTTAGAAGAAACATAATATATTTTGTTCTCTTTAATCATTTATAAATAGTGATGTATTATTCTATTTGAATCAATGTAAGAATCAATACAAAGAGGTATCATTCATTTTCTCTTTAATTTTTCTTTCTAATTTATTCGATTCCATAACACTTAGCAATTGCAGTCTATTAACTTATCAAACTCAATAAGACAAATAATTTATTTTTAAAAAACATATAATGTTTATTGATTTTTAATATAACAATCCAACCCCCAAAGAAATTATTAAACTGCATAACTAGACCTGCATAAATAAATTTTGCATAACTAACATGCATAATTAATACATGTATTACTAATAATTGCATAACTCTAACCAACAACCAAACGAACTAAGTAAAGTATGATATGATCATTTATTGAAAAGTTGAATGTTGACTATTTGATTTGATGTTCATTGTATATCACTTATTTGGACAGAAAGAATCATTCTAGAGATATCAAACCCAACAGACTGAATTAGAAAAATAAAAAAAATCAAACGGAATCCAATAATGGAACACCCAACGTAGCAGTAGGACGGTTTTTTGTTGTTTCCTGGTATTATAAGATGGAGAAGCAAACACAACACTACTCCACCAACTAAGATGGATCCATTACCTCATGTTATCATCTTCCCTTTCCCTGCACAGGGCCATGTCAACTCCATGCTTAAATTGGCCCAGCTTCTTTCTCTTTCTAACTTCGACATTACCTTTCTTGTCACTCTCGATACACATGACCGCCTCCTCAACCACACAGATGTGATCTCCCGATTTGGTAGTGGATTCCTATTGCAAGCACTTCCCCATGGGATTTCTATGGATGTGATGAATACTCGTGATGGAATATCAATGCTCTATGATTCTCTAAACAAAATTGCCAAACCATTTCTTAGAGAATTCATAGCATATTCTCCCGTGACATGTCTCATCGCTGATGGAATTTTAAGCCTGGCGGGTGATGTAGCTAAAGAAATCAACTTGCCTATCATATATTTCCGCACCGCCAGTGCCTCTTCTTTCTGGTCCTACTTTTGCATGCCTGACCTAATTCAAGTTGGAGAACTTCCCCTCAAAGGTAAAAATACAATATCTGTTTTAAAAAGAATAACTTTTTCTTTTTAACTTTTTAATTCTAACTTTCCACCGGACATATTTAAGCACATAACATTAATAGAAATTTTGCCTATGAAGTAACGTTGATTACATGAATTACAGAAAATGCAAAGGACTTGACATTGACGAAGGTAAAAGGCATGGAAGATTTTCTGAGAGGTCGAGACCTTCCAAGCTTTTGTCAGGCGAGTGACTTAACTAGCCCTGATTTCAGGATTGTAATGACAGAGACACGACAAACCCCTCGAGCACGAGGTCTCATACTTAACACATTTGAAGATCTTGAAGGCCCCATACTTTCTCAAATTCGAACCGTATGTCCAAATGTTTATACAATTGGAGCAGTTCATGCCCATCTAAAGGCTAAACTTGCAACAAAATCTACCTCGTCAAACAGTTTGTGGCAAGAAGATGAAAGTTGCATGTCTTGGCTAGACACGCAGCCACCAAAATCTGTGATATATGTTAGTTTTGGAAGCGTCGCAGGGTTGACAAAGGAGGAGCTGTTAGAATTTTGGTATGGTCTAGTGAATAGTGAGCGAAAGTTCTTGTGGGTGATGAGGCCAGACTTGATAATAGGACAAGAGAAAAAAGATGAGATTCCTGTGGAGTTGGAGCAGGGTACAAAGGCAAGGGGCTACATGGCTGATTGGGTTCCACAAGAAAAGGTGTTGGCACATAGAGCAATTGGCGGTTTCTTGACTCACTCTGGATGGAATTCCACATTGGAGAGTATAGTTGAAGGAGTGCCGATGATTTGTTGGCCGAGATTTGCTGATCAGCAAGTGAATAGTAGATTCGTTGGTGAGGTTTGGAAGATGGGACTTGACATAAAAGATACATGTGATAGAGACATCATTGCAAAATCAATTAGAGATTTGATGGAGAAGAGAAATGGTGAATTCTCTCAAAGAACAGAGCACATGGCCAGTTTGGCAAAAAAAGCTGTCAATGAAGGTGGATCGTCATACATTAATCTGGACCGTCTTATACAGGACATAAGATCTATGATTCCGCCGCATAAACATACCTGATTCAGCTGAAACTTGATTTTTTTTGCTGCGATTATATTGTTGCCTAGAAATTGTAGATTTATTCTGCCCATTAATCTGAATAACTCTAGCAACAAATGTAGCTTCACTTTTACAACTGCAGTCATGTACAAGTACCTCTACAGCAATAAATAAACCAAACTTTTACGAATGGGGAGTAATAGATAAGAAACTCTAAATTTTTATTGTTGTTGGAATTATGACCTCCTTAATTCAGTAAAGGAAGACGTACTAACTACCGTTCTTTAACGTTTGATAATTGCGGTAAACAATTTTGTAAATAATAATCAGTTCACAACTTCGTATTATTTATCACAACTTCAAACTACACAACGATTACACACCTTTAGATTATCTAAGGAATTATAAACTCTAATCCCTTTTTACCCAAGACAAAAAACCCCAGGTTTGAGCCTTCTAAAAGTCTTCCAAGTTGCTCCAACTTGTTAGACTCGTCCTACACTCAACACTCAATTGCAGTCAATTACTATTAACTACAATCTTACAATTTTTCTCACAAACTCGTAGCACTCCCAAGTAAAATACAAAACTCTCTCAAAAACTCTTTGATAGTGTTTTGATTATCTCTCCTATGTAAGTGCGCAAAATTCTTAGAAGAAAATCACGCCCTATTTATAGACTTGAATTTCTCAAAACCTTCTACAACTCAACTTTATTTACACGGTTAAAACTATGCTTCCTACTACGTTTTGGAATCCTTCTTGAATGTGACTTCGTGTGGACTCCTAATTTATTGCGAATCCTACTTGATTGCGACTTTGTACTCTTTAATATTTTCCTCATTCCAGTCATATTATATGAAGTTGAATCACGTTGACACAACCTGTTCTATAACTTTGTCAGTCTTCAAAACACTAAATTATTTGCAACTAACAAATTCCCCCTTTTTGACGATGGGATTTTTTATATCTCTGTATTGAACCTGCACTGCATTGCATTGAACACTTGAACACACGCACACATAATCAATCATGCATCTTCCCTCTTTTGACATCAGACAAAAACTTAAAGAAGTATCTACACAGCCATGTCAAGCAATAATAACACACTAAACCATAACAAAAAAATACCAAACTTAGTCATTAGTTACAAAAGAGATCAATCAACAAAAACCATCATCCACAAAAAGTCAGAAATGCACACTAAAGAAAAAGGACCCAAAACACAGGACAATGCACAAGTAGGCTGGAATTAGGCAGGAGGTGGCATAAAAGAGGATGAGAAAGGAGAGACTTTGGTTAACAGATCAAAGATGTGCTTCAAATGAGCAGAATTAGAGGACCTTTCAGTATCCAATTTTGCTCGAGCCTTAGCAAGCTCTTCTTTAAGCCTAGAGTTTTCTTCTACCAGCCCAGCATGCTCAAGCCCGTAACTAATGTGCAATTGATCCCAGCTGAGTGAGAGACCTTAAGAGCAGCAATTTCCGCACCCTTTGTAGTCAACGAGGCCCTCAGACGTTGCATAGGTGCATTTGTCCATCTAGAGGTAGCAGGTATAGCAACATGATCTACTTCCCCCAAAACATCTTTGGTAGTCTGCACTTGTCACTCTTTGACCGGAACTTGAAAATACTCAATGATTTCTCCTAGCCAGAATCCATACCCAAGCCCATGGTCCTTTTATCATGCACACAAATCCTATGAATGTGATTAAGAATTAATTGTGGCAGATTAATTTGAACTTGAGATATCAATAATTCCATGAGCGTGAGATCCAAATAGTTCACCTCCGTACGCTTTCGCTTCCCAGGGAGAATGATTTTGTGCACTACATGAAAAAACAGCTTATGTAAAGGAAGCATGACTCCTTTATCCACCCTAGTGTAATCCTCTAGCATAGGATCATTCGCAAACCGACGAGATATCTCAAGGGCTGATGAAAGACCCTCCAAGGGAGGCCAATCTTGTTTGACATAATGACACCAGCATTTGTTAGATACAACCAGTATTTTTGACAGAACCTCAGCTGTTTATGTGAACGATGTACCACCAACCTTACTCGAAATATAAGAGATAGACCCAACCACATTGATATATAATTCCCTTGTTTCATTCCTGCCCATTTTACACCTTCGATTACCCTGAAGAAACAACGCAGTCCAACCCTGTGCTTGTAACATTATAAGCAATTCACCCATTTCATTTCCCCCAAAACCTGTAATAACCCGACCCCAAATCACACTTCTTTTCCTAAATGACCGTACCCTAGCTTTCATTTTTCAGAGTTAACTTCAATATCACAATCAGAATATTCGTTGTGACCAGATTCCCTTACTGAGTTTGTCACGACCCAGGGGTACCCCCTAGATGTAACAAGGCATACTCAACCCCGAAGGGGTCTCATACAAGCCCCTTAGCATATTATAACATAAAGCAATAGAAATGATGCTGAAATTTTAAAACATTTTCCTTACAATCGAAGTCTTTATAAAAGCAAGTGGAAGTCTTTAACACTTTGTCTCAAACCATGTAAAATAACTTGAATAAATCTTTGGGACGCAGCCCATACATAAATTCTAACATAAAAGAAAGACAAAAGAACATGGTGGCTATCTCCTCGAACTATGAGGACTCACCAAAACTTCAATCCTTGCTCCTACTAAGAACCTAGCCTCGAGGATGAAACTCAATATCGCCGAACCCTACATTTGATAAGAATGTAGGTAAGAGTATGCGATAGTACAAAATGTACTAAATATGGTAGCTAACATAACATCATAAGAGCATAACATAAGGGTTAGTCAATAAGAGACATTTACCATAATCATAAGAGATACATCATAAGACATAAACTATAGGCATAAGAGATAACAACATAATCATAAGCATAATCTCCAACATAGACATAATGTAAGCATTAGTCATCATAAGGCATAATCTATGAGCATAGTCAATACTTAGATCTTCAGAACATAAGAGAACCACTTAATAAGTAACCTCATAGAATACTTGTGCAATGCATGGATAAAACCCCATAATCTCACCCATTCTAAGTACCCCCTTTTGGTCATCATACATATTGATCATTTCTTCAATCTCATATTTAGCTCATCATTCATAGACAAGGGAATCTTCACTTTTAGTCAAGCATATCATGGAAGACAACTTAGCAACAATCTAATCTAAACATACATCATATAAGAGAGACACTTCCTAGGTAACCTCAAGTCATATATACTTGTGCAATGCATGGATAAGACCCCATAATCCCACCCATACTAAGTACAACTTTAGGCCATCATAATCATACTTCCTGGTTGGGGACTAGTCTCTTTCAAGCTATTTTCATCATTCATGGAAAGGTACTGTCACGCCCCGAGCCTACACCCTAGACGGGACCGGCACTCGGAGACCATTGCTGGCCCCAAGCGAACCCTTGGCCTGGCTTTCTTAAATCAGCGGAAACTTAACTCGACAACATAATATAATGCAATGAAAGGTCATAAGACAACCTAACGGATAAAAATCTGGCCAAAAAGGCAACTCGAGTCTCAAAATAGAATATTTACATATATACATAGATGAGAGACTCAAAACCAACTAACTGACTGTCTATGAAGCCTCTATAACACTGAGATGGATGTTGGGACAGACCCCACAACATCCTAATAAAGCAAAACTAGGAGAACAAAATAACCGAGTCCTCCGGAATGCAAAGAGGCTCACTACTGACTCTAGAGTGCTCAACTGGATCAACGGCGTGCTGGATGCTGATCCTGGGTATCAGCGTCTGCATCATAATAAGATGCAGGCCAACTGACATCAGTACATGGAATGTACGAGTATGCGAGTTGGACATCTAAACAACAACTTAAGCTTGAAAGGGATACAAAAGAGAACTTACCTTGGCTCTGTTCAACTCATGAGTAACTGAACTCAATTTAAAGCAATGAGACACATGCAATATATATAAAGCTTGCAAAACTATTTAAAACATGACGTCAAAATCATATTTATAATATCATGAAAATACCATGCTTCCTCTCAAAGTCTACTTGTGCAATGCATGAATGAAGTCCCATACCCCCATCCATACTAAGCAGAACCCCCCGAGGAACCATGCAATTTCTATTGTGGGAGTTCTCTAACCGACAGCCACCACTACATGCTTAAGTAGTGATACAACGTTTTATCTCACGTTGCCCAAGGACCATCTTATACCTTGACGTGATATAGAAAGCTAACTTTACTAAGTGGATCCACTAGCTTAACTTACGGAATCATCTAAAAAGTATGACCCGTTAACTCCCATGTTGGCTACATGGTTCTTATGGAGAGTTGAGTTAATATGAACTCGTGTCCCCAACTTGGTGCTCAAGACTACTCCCAAAAATATACTTTAGCTCATTAGTGTTTTAAACACATCTTTCTTTAGTTGAGATAATTACTCAAAACTTAGCCCAAAGGCTCTTGAAAACTCTTTCTAAAAGGAACATCTCAAAACCATATTTTAATATGATCATTGATGACTCAGGATATTCATACTGCTTAAACATTGATGGTATATCTAGAGACCATACTGTTTAAACATTGATGACATACTCAATTTGTCATACTAATCATGTTTTAGAAACTCTTTCGCAAAACTCATCTTTTCTCAAAAAGCGATAGTACTCAAACTTCTCAAAACTCTTTTGGAAATCTCAGTTTCCTCTCATCTTAAATGTGAAAACATTTATAAACTTCTTTGGGAATACTTAGTTCCCTAATAACTTTTAAGAAATGAACTCAACTTATACTCTTGGCTTAACTTGAAACTCGATACTCTTTACTTAACTTTAAACTTGAGCCTTAAAATGAATTTAAAATGTTCAATCAAGACTTTTGAACAACTTTAAAGACTTGCTTGACTTACTTCTTAACTTCTAAGCTTGACTCTTAACTTCACTTGACTTGGAAACTAACTCCCCTTGAATTGGATTTATGGATTCAAGGTGTTTGATCACATGTTATGGATGAGTTCTTGACGTTTAGACGTACCTTGGAGTGTCGGAAACAACTATGAAACATAGGTACAATACCAAGGAACATGCATGAGAAAGTGTGAAAAGAATGGGGGAACTTGGCTTCCTTGGCGCCCTGCAAGGCGCGGAGCGCCAACCCTCGAAATTCAGAGGGGGCCTGCTGGCGCTCTGCTAGGCGTGCCGCCCCAAGGGGGAAAGTTCAGAACCCCTTTTGGGGCGCGCTGGCAGGCGCGACGCGCCACCCCTTTCCCCAGAAAACTCGACTTTCCTCCCTCTTTTCTCCAACTCTAAACCTTCTAAACTTCAATGGTTCCAGCCCCAAACACTTAGAATCATAAACCCCTCAACATATCATAGATTTCAACTCAAAAACACAACCGGAAACATGCCCAAAACAACAAGGGACTTCAACAACACAAACACCAACTTCAACAACACAACCAACAACTTCAACAACACAACCAACAACTTCAACAACACAACCAATCTTTTCTCAATAATAAAATGAGTGTGGAATGTTGGGGAAAGAGCCAACCCAACACTATGAACTCACATATCTAGTAGGGATCACCCCCGACGATATCCACGACGATCTTTGACAAAAATCCTTGCTTCTTCTTTTCTTTCTCCTCTTTTTCTCCTCTTCACTCTCAAACCCTAACTCTCACTCTTTTAAAAAAGGGGAAAAACTGATCTAAAATCAGTCTAACACCACAATATAACCAAAGGAATTGGTTTGGGAAAAGACCAAAATGCCCTTAAAATTTCGGGCTAACTGCCCTGCCAACAGCCCAACTTCCAAAGGGCATAACTCACTCATACAAACTCGAAATCACGCAAACTCGGAGGCGTTGGAAAGATCATTCCACGAACTTCGCAAACATAACTGGAACTACACCTAACTCATCCTGAACTAGGAGTTATGATTGTTCAAAATTGGCCAAAAACTCACTTTTTCCCACACTTAACCAAATTTCCAGATTTTAAATTCTTTCCAAAAATAACTATTTCCAATTCTAAGCTTCTTCATAGCTATTCCAAAATTGCCGGATGTTACAGGTACCACTTTAGTACTCCAATACAATTCATTACACATGAGTGGTTACAATTTACCAATTCAAAGCTACCAAGGAAAAACACTACCTTATGCTAGACCAAGCTACCATGGAAAGCATACGATCATGCAATCCCAAGCTACACAAGGAATGGTACGATTTCTCAATCCAAGCTACCAATGATATGGTGTGGCCTAACCAAGTCATGCTACCATGAAAAGCACTCTATTGTGCTTAGTTCAAGTTAACCATAGGAAGGGTACTATTGCTCAATCCAAGGCTACCATGAGAACTCCTAACTCAAGCTATTCATGAAGGGATGTTATATCACAACTTCAAGCTATTCTAGTCTAACATACTTGATTCATTTTAGGTGAGCAAACCTTTCAACCTAGAATCATTCTATGTGAGGAAACCTTTCACATCATGTTCATTATGTGTTCATGAGAATAATCCTTCAAGCAACATAAAATTTATATCAATTTAGATAATTCTATAGATATGGAGATTTTTACTAGAACCGGACTCAACTAGTGTAGAAGGTCTCCATCTCTGAGATACATAAATGGAACCCGGACTCAACTAGTGTAGAAGGATCCTATTTGGAAGCCGGACTCAACTAGGGTAGAATCTTCCATCCCATATTCAATATCATATTCATGCATACGCGTGTATGTGAGAACATCCTTTCAACAACACACAAGTACAACATCATAATCATAGACACTTCACTCTCAAAGTTTTCATAAAACATTTACATTGATTCTATAAGAACATGCATAATCTCATATACTCATAATATAAGTCATGTGGGTAAATTCTTTCCACAATAATGCCATATACAATTCAACATACACATTAGCTTCACTCTCAAAGCCCTAGAAATCAACCTTCATAACTACAAGCCTTACTCTCAAGCAGTGTTTCTCATGATCATTCTATATGCCTAATTCTCAAGACATTCTAACCACATGCTTCATTCTTTAGTAATTCTAATCATATATCTTTATATAAGCATAAAATCAAGCATTACTAATCATGATTCATCATATAAGCCTTAATCTAATTAATTTATGTCTATAAGCTTTACTCTTAAGGAATTCATGTCTAGGTTTTCTAATCTCAAGCAATCTATAATGTAATTCATCAATCTTATAAGATCACATCTAAGTCCTCAATTTCCCCTTTCATGGCATAAAGCTCAACTATATCAAATTCACCTTAGAATCTTAGGTTAATCAAGAATACATGTATAATCATACTAAAAACATGCAATTCCATCATAAACAATCATAACAATCATAATCCACTCTATTGGATCATAATCAACATAAACCATACTATTGGAAGGAACCCTAACTTGAATTGGGGATTTCATCTTCATAATTGGGGGAATTCTAGGGGACTCCATGGATGGAAGAATCCATGGATTAATAAACTACCATACCTTTATTACAAAGACCTCAAATCTTGGAACAATGGAGACTTGACTTGACCTAACTTGATCCTCCTCCTCTTCTTCTTCTTCTTCTTCTTCTTCTTCTTCACTCTCTAGAGAGAATATTTGAGAGGGAATTGGGTTCTTTTTGGTGAGTTGAAATAATGACTAGGATCAATGAATTGAGGGGTCTAAAGTCTTTATATAGGTGGTCTAAACTAGGGTAAAACGACACCACTTAATCCCTATTTAATTCTGGAAAGTTCCATTAAGTCCCCACTTAACCGTTTAAAACAAGTCACTGCCTTACCCACGAGACCCCGACCACGGGGCGTGGGTCTAACCACGGCCTGTCCTAGTTGGGAGTGGTTTGGGGTCTGTGGCACTTTCTTGGGGGCTCTTGACCTACGAAGCCAACCACGTGGCGTGGACCCATCCACGAGGCATGGGTCCTGCAGTGGTTACTGCCTTAGGCAGATTTCATGGAGGGCTCACCCACACTGCCCACCTAAGGGCGTGGGTGGCCTCGGATGTGGCACCTAAACTCCCAAGTCATGCTAACTTCCCACTCAAGGCTATGAGGTGTTTCCATATCTCCCTCTTGGGACCATTCGTCCTCGAATGACGTTCTAGGCATTTCTTAAGGTCACGACTCTAGACTAGCAACCCATTATGCATGCAACTCATCTAAATGTACATAACTAAAGGAGGAACTTAATCTCCAAGCTAAACACACTCAATGCAACACAAGGGAGGTAGGAACTACATCTAACAACCCAAAATGCATGAAATTCTTATGACTAGTCATGTTCAAGGAGGAATTACCATCTCCAAGCTATAAGCATGCTTAACACATTCTCATAGAGCCTATATGCAATCTATACTCATAATATACATTCATGGAGGTACTCTTAACTCCTAGCTAAAATATGTTCATCAATTCGTCTCATGAAGTCTATAAGCAACTCATACTAATGCATTACAACATGAGAAAAATCAATAATGCAAACTCATTTTCTTTCTAAACACAAGTTTTCATGAACATGCATAACATAAGGAAATCATGGAAACACATAAACATACATGACTCCAAACATAATACAAACCAAGAGGAACTTATCATCTCAAGAGTTCATACGAACCTACAAAACGGAGACTAAACTTCCCAACTCATTTCACCTTTCTAGGGTGAGAAATTCAAGTAAACCCAACTCATAAACATTAGGAACACTCAACGGCTTTGCTAACCAAGAACATCATCTCCCCCTTGGGAGCAAGCCTAAACGGACTTTCTAAGCACCATTTATTTCACTAAGCTTTCACATTTATCACCCAAGATGGCCCTAAACCATGGTGATCTATACTACTACCCTTCATAGGAGTCTACTCAATTACCACACCTAGGTATTACCTAAACACTCTATCAAGTCTTACGAACATACTCAAAACTCAAAATGGCCAAGTAGGGTTCTACTATCAATAACACATAACAATAATGTAGCCCATTCATACTAAATACAACATCAAAGTCTAGCATATCAAGTCACAAAAGACAAGTAATACTGAAATCTAATAAAGCATAAAACAACCACTATGAGGAACTTGCTTACCCTCTCTTCTCATAGGCTTGACTTTTGACAATCCCTCATTTTGTGACCACTTTTACCACAACTAAAGCAACCCTCTTTGCCAGCCAAACATCTACCCTTATGTCTCTTTCCACACCTAGCACAAGTAGGCCATAGGGATTCCCTACTAATTCCTTGTGGTTTAGGGTTAGACACCCTATCTTCATTATACTTAGGAGCCTTAGAAGAACCTTTCCTTGAAAACCCCTGTCAATTCCTATGATGACCATGTCCATTAGACCTTACATGGGAGGATTTATCATCCTTCATTCTAGACCTCTTTTTCTCCATAGATCTCCCTTTTTGTTTCTCCTCTTCAATGTAATGGAAATAAGTCATAAGGCGAGCAATATCCATGTCACCAATGAGTAGTGCTGTTCATGGTTATGGTTAAAAACCCAAACCTAACTGTAATCCAAACCAAACCGATTAAAAAAATTGATATTTGGTTTGGTTTTAAAATTTTGAAAATCGATACTATTTGGGTTGGTTTTGGTTTTACTAAAAAACAACAGCAAAAATAACCAAACTGAACCGATAAATTAGATATATAAATTTTATAATTATTTATATATTATTCATAAATAAAATATAACTATTTTGTTAAATTTTAAGTAACTTAAGTCTTTAACTTTACCATTTTGTCAAGCCCAACACCTAAATTTTAGCCCAACTAATACAACCCTAAGTCCAAGTCCATCAAAATTCATTACCTATCATACCTTTCATAAGATAGTCACACTTTCTTTTAATTGAATAACTTTTTTCATGAAATGATAACTCTAATATTGCTTAATTGAACCAACAATAGCTTTTCTTTGGATTGTTCATGTACTAGGTGTTTTTTCTATCAAGATACATATGTTCTAAAAAATTTATTACTTTCAAACAAAAAAATAAGAAAAACTGAACCAAACTGAACCAGATTGTCAATAACCAAACCGATGGTTATTTTTTTCATTTGGTTTGGTTTGGTTTTAGAAATTTTAAAAGCCGACTAGATTGGTTTGGTTTTGGTTTTAATCAATAACCGATCCAAATCGAACCACGAACACCCCTACCAATGAGCATAGCCGTACGACATTCTTTCACCACTAAATCGAATACACCCGACATAAACTTTTTCATTATTGTCCTAGGGTCGGATACTAGAGATGGAGCATACTTAGACAATTGGGTGAATTTAAGGGCATACTCCTTCACACGTATACTTCCTTGACGAAGGTTAAGGAACTCATGCACCTTGGCTTCCCTCATCTCAAGGGGGAAGAATCAATCTAGAAATGCCAATTTAAACACTTCCCACTCTACGGGACCCGCTCCTACTGGCCTAGTCTCTTTCCATTGATTATGCCACTGTCACGCCCTGAGCTTACACCCTGGACGTGGCCGGCACTCAAGAACCATTGTTGGCCCCAAGCGAACCCTTGGCCTGACTTACTTACTCAACAGAAGACTTTACTCAAGATAAATATACTTTAAAAGAATAACTGAATTGTTCAATAAATAACTTAGAATGTAATAAATAACATTCACTACCAAAGTGGCAACTCAAGTCTCAACTTAACTGAAAAAGAAAAGTAAAGACTCATGAAATAACATCAACTAACTCTATCTATGAAGCCTCTAAACAACTGAGATGGACGTCGGGAAAAGACCCACAACATCCTAATGAACTAAAATACTAAAAGCAATAAAAAGGATCCTCCGAAAAGCTATGAGGCTCACCAACTGACTCTGAGTGCTCAACTGGATCAACGAGGTGCTGAATGCTGATCCTAGTTACCCCTGTCTGCATCATAAGACGATACAAGACAACTGGCATCAGTACATTGAATGTACGAGTATGCGAGTGGAAATCTAAAACAAGACATAAGCTTGAAATGAACTGAAGGAACATACCTGGGCTCAACTCAACTCAACTTAACTCATTTCAATATAAAGCAATAAAATAAATGCAAGATAAAGAAAAGCTTTCAAAACATAGATAACAACTCTGTGTATTTAAAAATACAATAGTAACTCTGAATGTATGCAAAGATACAATATAAACTCTGAATGTATATAAAAATACAATTTACTCAATATATATAAGAATACACAATACTGTTGTGGGAGTTTCTCTAACCGACAACTATCACTTAAGAGCTATGTGATGATACATCGTCTTGCCCACACTGCCAGAATTGTCCTATACTTTGCCGTCATATAAAACGCTATAACTAAGTGGATCCACTAGTCTATGCTAAAAAGCACTTAAAGAGTCATCTAAAAAGTATGATTCTTTCTACCCATGATGGATACATGGTTTATGGGGGCTGTGAGTTATCTGAACTCTCCCCCATATGGTGCTCATTACTACTCCCAAAATATACTAGCTCATATGTTTAAACACATAACTTCTTTCTTTGGTTTGAGATAATTACTCAAAACTTAGCTTAAAAGCTCTCTTGGAATCGATGTTCCTTTTCTTGCTCAAATGTGAAAACATTTACTCTTTAACTGAAAACTAGCTCAAAGGCTCTTTTGGAAATCAAGGTTTCCTTTCTTCTTTAAATGTGAAAACATTTACTCTTTAACTGAAAACTAGCTCAAAGGCTCTTTTGGAAATCAAAGTTTCCTTTCTTCTTTAAATGTGAAAACATTTTACTCTTTGGGAATATATAGTCCCAATATACTCTTTTGAAGAAATGAACTTCAAACTTTAATCTTTACTCATCTCAAAACTTAAGTCTTAAAACAAAGTTAAAACATTTGTAAAAGACTTTGGAAGACTCTATGAACGTCTGTTGACTTGACTCTTAACTTGTCTTGACTTGACTCTTAATTTCTCTTGAATTGACTCTTAACTTTCTTTGAATTGAATTATGGATTCAAGGATTGTGATTTGTGATAGGAAAGATATCATGATGTTTAGGAGTGTTTTTAGATAGCTCAACATGAGAAACGATCAAGAAATCACTGCCTGGAAGCAAGTCCGCGACGTAGATATGCATTTGATTATTTGGTTACGAAATAAATTTTGAGGCAGAATGGTCCGTGACCACTCCGCGACGCGGAGAAGATTTTGTCAATCCTGAGAAACAGGTCCGCGACGTCGCAGACCTGGTACCCAGATTTGCCCAACTTTTTCCTTCTTTGTTTTCTAGCCCCAATTCACCTAGATTCGATTCTTTTCTCCATATCTCTTTAGATTCAGGCACCCACAAAATATGCACAAGAATCTAACTCAAAACAACTCTAATAATCGATATTAAACTCTCAAGAACTCCTTAATCTCATCCCAAATTCAAGAACGAAAGCAATTCAAGAATACAACTCAAGAACATCAAATTCTCAATCATTTTAGGACGAAATTACACTGAATAAAACATGTTTGGCGCGTGGGTGAATGAACCCAATGCTGTGTGAACTCACATACCTTGTAGGGATTAACCCTTGGCGAAATCTACAAATAACTCTCCACGAAATCGACGAATCCTTGCTTCTTCTCCTCTTCTTTTCTCTTCTCTCAAAATCCTAACTCTTTTGTGAAAGTGTAAACTAATCTAATTCTGTTTAGACCCCTAAGTAATTACCAAAAACGAATTAAATCAATTGGGTATGGAAAAGACCAAAATACCCTTCTAAAATCCGATTTTGACTTTCCTTATCTAGACAACCCAACTTCAAATGGGCATATCTCCCTCATACGAACTTGGAATCGTGCAAACTCAGCGGCGTTGGAAAGAGAATCCCAAGATATTTCCTACAGTATCTGGAAGCACGCTTAAATCATCATGAGCTAGGAGTTATGGTCGTTTAAAGTTGACCCAAAACTCATTCTTAACTTAACTCTTGTCAAATTTCTGGAATTTTAATATTTCCAAAAATCACTCTTTCGAATTCTAGATCTTTCTAGTTCTTTCAATTAGCGAGATGTTACAATATCTCCCCCTGGGGAACATTCGTCCTCGAAGGAGATTACTCTTAATGGCTAAGGGTGTAACATCTAAGATCCAGCTCAAACACCCAACAAGCAAAATGTAACTACAACATGCGAAATAGAATCATGCTTCCTGCGAGATCTTTGTAAACCTGTCATGAGATCCATATTGATCATCTCTCACTTCCATTCCAGAAGGTCTATATCCTGAGCCATACCACTGGGCCTTTGGTGCTCTACTTTAACTTGTTGGCAATTCGGGCACTTAGCAACAAACTCTGCAATGCCCTTCTTCATACTACTCCACCAATATACTTTTCTCAAGTCACGATACATCTTTGCGGAACCCAGATGGATAGAATATCTGGGAGTATAAGCTTTCTCCACGATCCTCTTTTGGAGTTCATCCACCCTTGGTACACACAATCTGCCTTGATACCTCAATACATCATCTCCCCCTTGTTCAAAAGCCAATACTTTTTTTTGCTTATGAACATTGTCCTTCAATCCAAGCAAAATAAGATCTTGGTCTTGCTTCTCTTTTACTTCTGATACTAATGATGATTCATCCCCATTCATCACCATTACTCCTTCTTCTATGGAATCCATTAGTTGAACTCCTAACCATGCAAGTCTATGCACCTCTTTTGCTAACTCTTTTTTATCTTCCTTAAAATAGGCGGTACTACCCATAGATAATCTACTCAAGGCATCAACAACAACATTAGCCTTACCTGGGAGATAAAGAATACTCATGTCATAATCTTTGATTAACTCTAACCACCTTCTCTGTCTGAAATTAAGCTCTTTCTGACTAAACACATACTGAAGAATCTTTTGATCCGTAAACACATCCACATGAACACCATAAAGATAGTGATGCCATATTTTCAAAGCAATTACTACGGCAGCCAACTCTAGCTCATGGGTTGGGTAATTCCTCTCATGAACCTTAAGATGTCTGGAGGCATAAGCTATAAATTTGCCATTCTGCATTAACACACAACCCAAACCAACTCTGGACGCATCACCATATACAACAAAGACTTGCGTACCTTCTGGTAAGGTCAATACTGGGGCAGTAGTCAACCTCTTTTTCAATTCTTGAAAGCTTTTCTCACAAGCTTTAGACTATTGAAACTTCACTATTTTCTGAGTCAACTTGGTCAAAGGAGATGAAATAGATGAAAATCCCTCAACAAACCTTCTATAATATTCAGCCAACCCCAAGAAACTCCTAATATCAGTTAGAGATGTGGGTCTAGACCAATTCTGCATTGCCTCTATTTTCTGGGTATCAACTCTAATTCCATCACCGAAAACTATGTGGCCCAAGAATGCCACAGACTCAAGCCAAAACTCACATTTAGAGAACTTAGCATATAACTCCTTATCTTTTAAAGTCTGAAGAACTATTCTGAGATGGCTAGCATGATCTTCCTCATTCCTCGAATAGATTAGTAGGTCATCAATGAACACGATAACAAACATATCTAAATAAGGCTTGAATACTCTATTCATAAGGTCCATGAACACTGCAGGTGCATTAGTTAAACCGAATGACATGACCAGAAACTCATAATGACCATAACGGGTCGTGAATGCTGTCTTTGGAATATCACATTCCCTTACTTTCAACTGATGGTAACCTGATCTAAGGTCTATCGTTAAGAAACACAAAGCACCTTGAAGCTGATCGAAAAGATCATAAGTTCTCGGAAGAGGATACTTATTCTTGATGGTAACCTTGTTCAAATGATGGTAATCTATACACATCCTAAGGGAACCATCTTTCTTTCTCACAGATAGGACCGGAGCACCCCAAGGTGAGACACTTGGTCAAATGAAACCTTTCTCTAGAAGATCTTTCAACTGCTCTTTTATCTCTTTCAACTCTGCTGGTGCCATCCTATATAGTGGAATAGAGATAGGACGAGTATCTAGAAGAATATCTATATCGAAGTCTATTTTCTCTCAGGAGGGACTCCGGGAAGATCATCTGGAAATACTTCTGGAAACTCTTTTACTACTAGAACTGACTAATTAAGAGGTATCTCAACACTAGACTCATTAACTCGGACTACGTGATAGAGACAACCCTTAGAAACTAACTTTCTCGCCTTAAGGTACGAAATAAAATGACCTTTTGGCACTGCTGAACTGCTCTTCAACTCTATAACTGGTTGACTGGAAATTGGAACTTGATTACTCGAGTTCTACAATCTATTGATGCAAAACAGGCATGAAGCCAGTCCATACCTAGAATGACATCAAAATCTACCATATCTAACTCAACTAAGTTAGCTAGGGTACTCTTGTGATTGACGAAAATTGTACAATCACGATAGACTCAACTAAGTTAGCTAGAATACTCACCAATAGGTGTAGAAACATTGAAGGGCTCAAGAAGTTGCTCAGGAGGAACATCAAAATTGAAGACTTGGATAATACGAGTGACAACATCTGGCTAATCCTCTTTCTCATGGCGACTAGTGTTAGCATAAAGACGATTTCCTTCTCTGCCTGCCCCTGAAGTAGCTCATCTATACGCAGCTCTGTCTGGTGGAGCAACTGAAGAAAACTGGGCTTTATTGGCCCCATTACCGTTACTCTGCCTGTTCTTAGGACATTCTCTCATAAAATAACCGTTCTGGCCACACTTGAAGCAACCAGTGGAGCCATCACGACACACCCCTAAGTGGCTCCTACTACGCTTAGCACATGTAGGAGACTTAAGATCCCCTTGTGCCTTACTACCTTGCGAATACGCAGGTCGAGCTTTGAAGTTTTGAGAATTCTGACTATTGTACTCACATTTTTTCCTTGGCGCAGGTGCACTAGCAGATGATGAAGCAGGTCCTTTCTGCTTATGTTGGAAAGAAAACCGGTTCGCATTACTCTTTTTCTGCCCAGATTCATTCCCTGATGTCTTCCCTCTTACTCTTAAACTCTTCTCTATCCTTCAGCTGGTCCTCCTCAACTTGTTGCACATGGATCATCAGCCTTGCTATGCCCATGTAACCTATTAGCATGGCTGCCTTACTTTCCTTACTTGAAAGACGAGTCATATCAACAACGAATAAACTCATCTTGCTCCTTATGTCAACAACCATCTCTTTGCTTCTCTTAGCTCACAAGGAAAGAAATGCCTTATGAAGGCACTCTCGACCATAGGCCAGCTCACAATCGGTTACATGTAAGCACGAGTTAGAAATATACCTTTATAGAGATACACTTTATCGCACGAAATGAGTATGAAAGAAGTGAATGAATTCCTAAATGTTGTAGCCTCCTAATTATAGATGTGGTGCACTTCACACCGATAACTAGGACTCTACAGACACGACTTCATAGACTCCCTAGGACTCTTGAACTCTGTGCTCTGATACAAAGTTTGTCACGCCCCGAGACTACACCCTGGACGTGGCCGGCACTCGAAAACCATTGCTGGCCCCAAGAGAACCCTTGGCCTGGCTTACTTACTCAGTGGAAAACTTTACTCAAGATAAATAAACTTTAAAATAATAACTGAACTGCTCATAAATAACTTAGAATGTAATAAATAACATTCAATGCCAAAGTGGCAACTCAAGTCTCAACTTAACTGAAAAGGGAAAGTAAAGAATCATGAACTAATATCAACTAACTCTGTCTATGATGCCTCTAAACAACTAAGATGGACGTCGGGACAAGACCCACGACATCTTAATGAACTAAAATGAACTAAAATACTGAAATCAATAAAAAGGATCCTCCGAAAAGCTAGGAGGCTCACCAACTGACTCTGAGTTCTCAACTGGATCAACTAGGCGCTGGATGTTGATCCTAGTTACCTGTGTCTGCATCATAAGACGATGCAGGCCAACTGGCATCAGTACATTGATTGTACGAGTATGCGAGGGGAAATCTAAAATAAGGCATAAGCTTGAAAGGAACTGAAGGAACATACCTGGGCTCAACTCAACTCCACTTAACTCATTTCAATATAAAGCAATAAAATAAATGCAATATAAAGAAAAACTTTTAAAACATGGATAACAACTTTGTGTATTTAAAAATACAACAGTAACTCTGAATGTATGCAAACATACAATATAAACTCTAAATGTATATAAAAATACAATTTACTCAATGTATATAAGAATACAATTTACTCAATGTATATAAGAATACAAAATACTACTGTGGGAGTTTTTCTAACCGACACCCATCAAGAGCTATGCGATGATACATCATCTTGCCCACACTGCCAGAACTATCCTATACTTTGCCGTCATATAGAATGCCTTAACTAAGTGGATCCACTAGTCTATGCTAAAAAGCACTTAAGGATTCATCTAAAAAGTATGATCCTTTCTACCCATGATGGATACATGGTTTATGGGGGCTGTGAGTTATCTGAACTCTCCCCCATATTGGTGCTCAATACTACTTCCAAAATATACTAGCTCATATGTTTAAAAACATAACTTCTTTCTTTTGTTTGAGATAATTACTCAAAACTTAGCTTAAAAGCTCTCTTGGAATCGATGTTCCCTTTCTTGCTCAAATGTGAAAACATTACTCTTTAACTGAAAACTAGCTCAAAGGCTCTTTTGGAAATCAAGGTTTCCTTTTTTCTTTAAATGTGAAAACATTTACTCTTTAACTGAAAACTAGCTCAAATGCTCTTTTGGAAATCAAGGTTTCCTTTCGTCTTTAAATGTGAAAACATTTTACTCTTTGGGAATACATAGTCCCAATATACTCTTTTGAAGAAATGAACTTCAAAGTTTACTCTTTACTCATCTCAAAACTCAAGTCTTAAAACAAAGTTAAAACATTTGTAAAAGACTTTTGGAAGAGTCTATGAACTTCTCTTGACTTGACTATTAACTTCTCTTGACTTGACTCTTAACTTTCCTTGAATTGAATTATGGATTCAAGGATTGTGATTTGTGATAGGAAAGATATCATGATGTTTAGGAGTGTTTTAGATATCTAAACATGAGAAACAATCAAGAAATCATTGCCTGAAAGCAAGTCCGCGACGCAGAGATGCATTTAATTATTTGGTCGCGAAATAAATTTTGAGGCAGAACGGTGATTTCATGTATCTGGACACTTCATCTAATATTAATTGCCAGCGATCGTGAGTATTAATATAACCCAACCAAGGGTTTGGATCATTCCCACAGAGAGTGGTTTTGAAAATCAATAGTCAAGCATGAATATGCTAGAGTCAATCATAGCTAAAAACATTTACGGAGAAAAACATAATGCAAGTTTGGGGTGACACAAGTGTCAAATATCAAAGGGGGTTTTGCATACTATTATCAACTAAAATAGCAAATATCACGAAAATACAAATATGGAGACGCGATTATTGGGATGCGATTTGATTATAGGCTAAGGTAAACAACCGGGTAATTGTAATTAATAGTAAACAACTGTAAATCGGTGAATACACTAGAATTTAGTGGGGGTAAAATTTCTCTCGAACAATTTATCCTGAATCAAATTAGTTTCTCTCGAACACCAATAAGCAGCAATGAAGCACAACCTTCACTTTAGTCCATTCAATCTCTCGAGCTGACTGTGTGGAAAAGGGTTTAGGATTCACTCTCTCGAGATGAACCCATGACAACCCAATACCCACAGACCATCGATTTAGTAATCTTGATTTTAAAAACTCTCTCTCTGATAACGTTCAAATATACTTCTTGAAAAGAAATATAAATGATCGTATGCAATATATTTACCCAACTATGAGTCGGGGTTGATCCCACAGAGAATATGGAAGAATATTGTCAATAGCAAATATTTAACTCGATAGTCATTATATAAAAATGGGGGGATTTAAATTGAAATAAAATAAAAACAATAAAAAGATAACTTTGAACTAAGTATTTATTTATATTCAGATTATTAAAAGTA
>JAJOOE010059769.1:0-49215 GCA_036250405.1 Solanum raphanifolium | reverse complement strand
CCCAAGGACCATCCTATACCTTGCCGTGATATAGGACCTTACTTTTGCTTAGTGGATCCACTAGCCTAATCTTACGTGATCATCTAAAAAGAATGATACGTCAAGTCCCATGATGGCGCATTGTTCTTATGGAGAGTTGAGTTAATGTAAACTCGTGTCCCCAATTCGGTGCTCAATACTACTCCCAAAATACTTTGGCTCATAAGTGCTTTAAATACATCTTTCTTTAATTGAGATAATTACTCAAAACTTAGCCCAAAGGCTCTTTTGGAAAACATGGTTCCTTCCTTAATTAAATGTAAAAACATTTAAAAACTCCTTTGGGAAGTACATAGTTCCCTAATAACTTTGGAGAAATGGACTCGACTTTATGCTCTTGCCTTAACTTGAAACTTGAGACTTTTCACTTGGCTTGAACTCTATACTCTTTACTCGACTTGAAACTTGAGCCTTAAAATGAAGTTAAAACGATCAATAAAGACTCTTGGAAAGCTTTAGAGACTTGCTTGGACTTACTTCTTAACTTTACTTGACTTGGCTCTAACTTCACCTTAACTTCAATCCTAACTTGCCTTGAATTAAATTACGGATTTAAGGTATATGATCACATGTTTACGGATGAATTTGGGATGTCTAAATGTACCTTAGAGTATTGGAAACAACTAGGAAACATAGGTATATTATTTAGGAACATGCATGAGAAAGCATGGAAAGAGTGGGGGAACATGGCGTCCTTGGCGCTCTGCAAGGCGCGGAGCGCCAGCTCTTGAAGGTCAGAAGGCACCTGCTGGCGCTCTGAGTGGCGCGCCGCCCCAAGGGGGAAACTTCAGACTCCCTTTTGGGGCGCACTGGCAGGCGCGACGCGCCAATCCCTTCCCCAGAAAACTCGACTTTTCTCCCCTTTTTGTTCAACTCTAAACCATCCTTACTTCAATGGATTTAACCCCAAACACTAAGGATCATCATAACCCTCAACATACCATGGATTACAACTCAAAACACAACCCAATCATGTCCCACAACCAACAATAATTTCAACAACAACAACTAACAACTTCAACAACAAATCCAATCTTTTCTCAAATCATAAAAATGAGCTTGGTGTGTGGGGGAAAGGATCAACCCACACAAAGAACTCACATACCTTGTTAGGGATCACCCCCGACGAAAATCCACGATGATCTTGACGAATCTCCTTGCTTGATCTTCTCTTCCTCCTCTTCTTCTCCTTTTCTTCTCTTCTTCTTCTCTTCTTCTTCTCTCAAGCCCTAGCTTTTCACTCTTTAAAATGGGACCAAACTGATCCAAGTATCAGCCTAACACAACCATATAACCTCAAAAGAAATAATTTGTGTAAAGACCAAAATGCCCTTAAATTTCCGGACGGATCCCCTGCCAACTGCCCAACTTTCAATAGCCATATCTCACTCATACGAACTCGGAATCGAGCAAACTCGGCGGCGTTGGAAAGATCATTCCACGAACTTTGCAACCATAACTGGAAATACTCCTAACTCATCATGAGCTAGAAGTTATGACTGCTCAAAGTTGGCCAAAACTCACCTTTTTTCCACACTTGGCCAAATTCCAGATTTTCAATTTTTTTCCAAAAATGACTATTTCCGATTTTTAAGCCTCTTCATAGATATTTCAAATTACCGGATGTTACACCTACTTTGATGGAAAGTAAGATTAAAGTAACCGGTCCTCTCTCTGTCTTTAAAATATGAAAATTATCATATCTTTCATCAACATGTTTTCAGAAATAAATCAGTAAAAGAAAAGAGAGAAAATAGATAAATTTTGTCTAGAACAAAGAAAAGACTTTCAAGTCAAGATTATATGGCTGATTCCGGTATGTTTTCTTAACTGAATTACTATAGTAGTAGATTTATGTAAAAATTATATAGTTCTACAATCGTAAATGATTGATAGGATTTATGATTAGATTGTTAATGTTTTACAATCAGAATTTAGATAAATCCTTACATGTGGTATCAATGCCAGATTTTCAGAAGTAATGATTCTTCATAAATAATAATATCTTCCTCCTTGCAAATGACATCGGGTAGAAGATTTGTTTTCATCGCATGGTGATTAGAAAAGAAGTGCACTTGTGATTCTTTAATTGAAATCATATTAGAACTCTGCTTCATATTCTTCATGTATGTATGTACTGTTATATTGCTTAAGCCTTTAGTCGTTATTGATTTAAGAATGTCTTTTGTAGTTATAAATTTTGATACTAATCTATGATGAATTTGGAAATGTCATATTTATGATTTCTTCATACCTCACAAACTCATATGTTCCTTGATACTTTAATGAGTAAAACTTTATTTGGCATGAATTTTTTTTTATTAATAAAATATAAGATTGGCGTCATAACTTTCCTTTGAATTTTTTATTGCTCTTGGATATCTATAATTGTCTTATTAACAGTTTCTTTGAGAATTTTTTTTTTTTTCAATATGTATAAGGATATTTATTTTGGATTTGGGAATTAAATGTTTAACAATTAACTTTCTGAATTCATAAGTTTTAGGATTGTAAAATCTGTAACTATTTGGAATTATGTATGTGAGATTTGTTAACCACCAAACTGATCTAATCTTTGAAGAATTAATTCCAAAATAATTATTAAACTTATATTCAATTACTCGTTAATTTTGATGCTTATAATCGATGTAACTCTTATAGGTAAATTGAGTTTTGTTGCTTATAATGAATCACTGACAGGTTGAGTGTTTGTTCATATAACCATTGAACATTAAAGATATAATTTAGATGTATCGTTAATTTTATTTATTTGTCCAAAGATAATAAATATTATTAATTGATGTATTATTATTTAATTACGTTAAATTCATATTTAAGCATCATTATATCTAAAGTTGTATTTTGATGTTTCCCTCAAAAGAGGACATCAATATACATTTAAGAATACATAAATCATTTCTGAATCTAATAGTATGTGTTAAACTCATAGCTCAATGTATTAACAAATGAGAATGTTCTATTTGTAGCATTTGCTCTTCATTTGCACTCTACCTCGGTTACGACCTTTAACGGTCTTAACTTCTCAGACTGGTGTGAACAGATCAAATTTCATCTTGGAGTTATAGATCAGGATGTTGCACTTTACACTGGAAATCAACTGCTATTATTGAAACTAGCAGTGTTGAAGAAAGGTCCTATTATAAGCATTGGGATCGGTCTAACAGATTAGTCCTAATGTTCATGCCAATGAATATTGCCGACAAAATTAAAACTACTCTTCCCAAAACTGAGGATGAAAAATCATTTATGAAGCTTGTAGAAGAATCCTCTCAAACTGTTGATAAGTCTCTTGCTGGAACACTAATGGGTACTTTGACCACCATGAAGTTTGATGGTTCTCGTACCATGCATGAGCATGTCAATGAAATGACAAACATAGAAGAAAGACTTAAGTCCTTGGGAATGGAAGTGGAACAAAATTTCCATGTACAATTCATCATCAACTCATTACCATCTAAGTATGGTCCTTTCCAAATAAACTATAACACCATGAAAGATAAAATGGAATGTGCATGAATTACACGGAATGTTGGTTCAGGATGAAATAAGGCTGAAGAATCAAGGAACTCACTCCATCAACTTTGTAAGTCATCAAAGAGTTGGAAAGAAAGGTAAGAAGCATGATAAGGGAAAGAAAAGGCAACGTAATGTTAATGAGTCTTCATCTCAAGTACGTAAGAAAGAATATAAGTATGATAAGTGTCATTTCTTTGGAAAATTTGGACACTTTCAGAAAGATTGTCGGAAGCGTAAGGCATGGTTCGAGAAAAGGTAAGTCTTGTGCTTTTACATGTCTCGAATCAAACTTAACTAAAGTTCCTTATAATACTTGGTGGATTGACTTTAGTTGTACTATTCATGTGTCTAATACGATGCATGGATTCATTACAACGCAGATCATAAACAAAAATGAAAGATTTGTGTATATGGAAAATAGAGTGAAGGCTCCATTTGAAGCTATCGGGACTTATCGTTTAATCCTTGATATTGGCGTCACTTATATTTACTTGAAACTTGTTATGTACCTTCTCTTTAGAGAAATTTAGTTTCTTTGTATAAGTTAGATAAGACTGAATACTCTTTTAATTTTGATAATGGAGGATTTAGTTTGTTTAAGGATAATCATCTCATTGGTAGTGGTACTCTTTGTGATAGCTTATGCAAATGTCACGACCCAGGGGTACCCCCTAGATGTAACATGGCGTATAGAACCCCGAAGGACTCTATACAAGCCACTTAGAATATCATAACATAAGTAATAGAACAATGAGAGTAAAAACGCACTTCAAGGCCAAGTCTAAAATTTTCATTTAAAGCAAAAGCGGAAGTCTAGACTCTAAGTCTCAACATAGCCATCTATTAAAATATTCGAATACGAAAGGGACACAGCCTATACAACATAGTCCAAAAAGAAAATACAAGAAAAGAAACTACAAGTGAAAAATATCCATCCTCAAATCATAAGGACTCACCAACAAGCAAGGAGAAATGAGCAAATCGAAGCTTTAGCCACAATGAGGACCACCTTGAAAACCGGACCCTACACTTGGGAAAATGTAGGAAAAGTAGGTGTTAGTACAAAATTGCACCAAGTATGATATCCATGCATAAAAATATTGAAAACAAGTTAAAAGGGACATTTCCTTTGAAAATATGATATTACCAAGTTTAAACATGATTTGAGAGTTTAAAGAGCATAAGACATAAAAACATAAGTCATAGACATAATTAATAGATAGGTCATCTTAAAATAAGAGAATCACTTCATAAATAACCTTAGAGCATACTTGTGCAATAATGCATGAATAAGACCCCATAACTGTCACCCATGCTAAGTAAACCTCCTTAGGCCATCATTCATATTCTTGTTCATATTGTATTTATGTGGGAATAAGCCTTAATCGACACAGACCATGTGAGCTTAACATGGAATCCAGTGTTACCCACACCGAAAAGGGTTGTCCTCATTGCCTAAGGTAGAACCATACTCTTAGCTTAGGTGGATCCACTAGCTACAAACCTATGAGGGCACATAGTTTATGGAATAAGGGGATTGCTACTAGAAAACCCGGCCTCTACTAACGGGAGAGCTTCCATCCCAACAGATTGCTCACCTTGGCCATTGCCCACCTCCTTGACTCTAACCCTCTCGTTTTAGCTCTACTTTAGCCTACTAATTTTCGGGGTGTTACAGCAAATGAAATCTTGATAATCTACTTGCCAAAACAATCTTAACTTTGTATCATAATATTGAAACTAAATGAAGTTTGGTGAATGAACAATCTACTTACTTGTGTCATAAACGTTTAGGTCATATATCCTAAGAAAGACTGGAAAGAATAGTTAAGAATGAAATTCTTTCAGATTTAAATTTTACTGACCTTAAAATTTGTGTGGATTGTATTAAAGAAAAACAAATAGAACATACAAAGAAAGGAGCCAAGAGAAGCACGCAGCTTCTTGAAATTATACTCATTGATATGTGAGATCCTTTTGATTTTGCATCTTTCACTAAAGAAAAATATTTTTTGACTTTTATTGATGGTTTTTACATTATGGTTATTTTTATTTGTTGCATGAAAAATCTCAATCGATAAATTCTTTAGAGGTATTTATTAATCATGTTGAAAGACAACTAGATAAAAGGTAAAAATAATCAGGTTACACAGAGGTGGTGAGTATTATGGAAGTTACGATGAAACTGGACAACACCTTGGGTTTCCATTTGCTAAACTACTAGAAAAACATGGCATATGTGCTCAATACACAATTCTAGGCACACCACAACAAAATGGCTAGGCTGAAAGGAGTAATCGTACATTAATAGATATGGTTAGGAGTATGTTGAGTAATTCATCGTTATCTCTTTCGTTGTGGGTGTATGCTTTAAAGAATGTTGTTTACCTGTTAAATAGGGTTCCTAGTAAAGCACTTTCAAAGATACCTTTTGAATTGTGGACCGGGAGAAAACCTAGATTAAGGCACCTGAATGTTTGGGGTTGCCCGGCAGAAGTAAGAGTTTACAACCCACAAGAAAAGAAACTAGATTCAAGAACAATCAGTGGATTCTTCATTGGTTATCTAGAAAAATCAAAACAGATATAAATTTTACTGTCCTAATCATAGTACGAGAATAGTTGAAACTAAAAATACTAGGTTCATTGAGAATGGTAAAGTTAGTGGAAGTGAAGAATCACGTAATGTAGAAATTAAAGAAGTTAGGGAACAAATTCTTCTACCCTGCACTTCTTCTAAAACTGTTGTTCCTGAAATTATTGTACAACCTAATAATCAACAAGAACAACAAATTAATGCTCCTATTAATCATGATGAAGTCATAACTGATAAACCTACAGTAGATGAACCACAAGAAGTAGCATTAAGAAAATCTCAAAGACAAAAGAGATCTGCTATTTTTTAATTATTATTTGGCATATCTACAAGAGTCAGAAATTCAATTGGGAATTGATAATAATCCATTTTCATTTTGCACAAGCCATTGAAAGTAAGAATTCTTATGAATGGTTACAAGCTATGAAAGATGAGTTGAAATCTATGGAACATAATGAAGTTTGGGATCTTGTTGAATTGCCTGGAGGTTGCAAAATAGTTGGGTGTAAATAGGTCTTTAAGACCAAATGTGACTCAGCTGGCAACACTAAGCATCACAAGGCCACACTTGTTGCCAACGATTTTACTCAGAAAGATGGCATCGACTATAACAAAATATTTTCACCTGTTTCTAGAAAAGATTCACTTAGAATTATAATGGATTTAGTAGCTCATTATGACTTAGAGCTACATCAAATCGATGTGAAAACAACCTCTCTGAATGGGAATTTAGAGGAAGAAGTTTATATGAATCAACCTGAGGAGTTTCCTATCAAAGGAAATGAACACATGGTGTGTAAACTTAAGAAGTCAATATACAGACCTATGCATGCTTCCCGATAATGGAATCTAAACTTAATGAAACTATTGTAAGCTTTCAATTTAAGGAAAACACTGTTGATCGGCGTATATATCAGAAGATCAGTGGGAGTAAGTTTATCATGTTAGTTTGACATCTTTCTTGATACTAATGATTTTGGTTTGTTATATGATATCAAGAAGTATATCTCTAACAAATTTGATATGAAAGATATGAGAGAGGTATCCTATGTGATTGGGATAGAAATACTTAGAGATAGATCACAAGGATTATTGGGGTTGTCTCGTAAAGTCTATATTAATAAAGTATTAGAGAGATTTAGAATGAAAATATGCTAATCAAGTCCTATTGCAATTCAAAAATGAGATAAATTTAGTCTCAATCAATGTCCAAAGAATGAACTGGAACGTAAGCAAATGAAATATATTCCTTATGCATCATCATTAGAAGCCTAATGTATGCACAAACTTGTACCAGACCAGATATAAGTTTTATTATTGGGATGTTGAGCCCCTATCAAAATAATCTAGGAATTGACCACTAGATCCTGGAAGGCTGCAAAGAAAGTGTTGTGATACTTACAAAAATGAAAGATCATATGCTCACTTACAAAAGATCTGATCATCTTGATGTGGTTGGCTATTCAGATTCTGATTATGTTGGTTGTGTGGATACAAGAAAATCCATATTTTGATATTTATTTCTGTTAGATGGAGGAGCAATATCATGGAAGAGTGTGAAGCAGACTGTTATAGTTGCATCCACTACGAAAGATGAGTTTGTGGCATGCTTTGAGGCCACAGTTAGGCTAATTGATTGCGAAACTTTATTTTTGGACTTGTGCTAGTCGATAGTATTTCCAAGCCACTGAAACTTTATTATGATAATACTGCAACAGTCTTCTTCTCTAAAAATGATAAATATTCAAAGAGTGCCAAGCATATGGAATTGAAATACTTTTCGATTAAAGAAGAAGTCCAGAAAGATAAAGTGACAATTTAGCATATTAGCACCAAGCTTATGATTGTCGATCCTTTGACGAAAGGAGTGCCACCCAAAATATTCGTTGAACATGTTGAATGAATGGGCAATATTGATGGAAATGAATGACCAATCTTCTCTTGTATGCATAACTTTGAGAATGATGATAGTAGATTCTAACTATGATTAAGTATTGTAAGTATTATTGGTGGATCATTATAAATATTTAAAGTTTGTATTGAATAATAGACTAATATTGTGATACGTGAAAGGGAATACATCGGTTAAAGAATGTTTAACTGCTATCACTCATATTAGTGTATTTATTCAATAACAACAAATGTTATTTTCAATGAAAGAAAGATTTGGCATCTTAGTTGTGTACCTAATGAGTGATATATTTATCGAACCATTCTGTGAATACGATCACGTGCGCCAAGTGGGAGAATGTAAAAAAATATGATCACGTGGGTATACTTTTATTTGGTTTAATAACTATTGATTGTCTATGTCTACTTGGATAAATATGAGAAGTTAATTTTTGTTATAACTACCCACTATGAGAAGTTAATTTTGGGTTATAACTCCTCACCACCTACTTTGATGGAAAGTGTGATTAAAGTTACCGGTCCTCTCTCTGTCTTTAAAAACTGAAGAATATTGTATCTTTCATCAATACGTTTTCTGAAAGAAATTAGTAAAAGAAAAGAGAGAGAAAACAGACAATTTCTTTCAAGAACAAAGAAAAGACTTTCGCTCAATTCAAGTAACATTCTATGGCTGATTCGGGTGTATTTTCTTGACTGAATTATTGTCGTAGTAGATTCATGTGAAATCATGTAGTTCTACGATCGTAAATAATTGATAGGATTTATGATTAGATTGTTTATGTTTTACAATCTGAATTTAGATAAATCCTTACAATTCTAACATACCTTATTGTGACGATCCAAATTAGAGTCATGTTGACACCTATCATAACCTACCAATAGGTAAGCCAACCCATATCCTGAAACGAAAAGCAACATACTTATTGAATATTATTTAATTGTTTCTGATATGTTGAATTAGATTATATTCAGTTGTCTCTTTATATTTCATATATAGTTTGAGATTGCAAACTCTGATTTACTTTAGATCTCTTATGTTTCTTGTGAAAGGGCATTAGAGGGAGAAGAGATGGTACTCGGGTTGATTCTTTTGACAGCTGAAGCTTGAAATAGTTTAGCTAAATTAAAGTATTAGATTTATTTTAGTGAATTGCTTGTTGGGTTTGATGAAAATCCATATGATATGTAATAGTTGATTGACAAATAGATATCATTACCTGTTATATAGCTTACACTGTGATATTCAACTGATTCTAATCATTATCAATACCCAAATAGCAAGATTATAGTTCATACTAGCATATTCCTAAGATTCTGCATACACTTGTGATAAAACACTGTTTAAATATTTGTGGTTGTTAACTTGAAGTAATTGAGAAATAATTCAGATTCTACGTTCAAATTGTTACGCAACACCCCCCCCCCCTTAACTCCTCCAGCATAAATTTTACCAACGTATAAACCTCTAGTGAAATAAAACACATTGTAAGGTGAATTATATTCAACCATTTCCTATGGGATCGATCTCAACTCTTAATTGTGTTATATTTTGCAAACAGTCGTCTAAACATTTGTTTTAAATGTATTGTTGAATTTTATCAGTATCACTCATCTTTAATGTCAAAAATAATCAAACCCCTAATGAAATGGAATAATGTAGTATTTATACTAAGCTAGAATAAGAATAAACATTAATAATGATTTTCAAAAAAAATTATCATCATCAATAAAAAAAAAAGGGGTCCTCTATGACAAGATGACTTTTGTCTTAAGAGTACAAACTTTGAATCATTGTTTCTTTCTCCGTTGTTCAAGTAATCTACCAAGTAAAGCTTGTACTTTTTATTTTAGCATTTTCTTAATCTTCAAGTTATCATTCCAAGCATCCTCTAAGACTTTGAAGTAGCAACTAGATAAAATATCTTGAACTACTTGCCTTTGGATAGACTGCATGCATCAAATGTACAAAGGTAAGGAACAAACTACATAATGAGACTTTTTCTTCTATAGTCAACTGAAAACTACATTAGTTTGTTGCACAATTTATGTGAGTAATGTTTTTATACACGGTGAATTACAAAAGAAAGTCTACATGATTGAATATTTAGGAAGTCTCTTTATAAACTCAATAAAGTCTCCAAGCAACGGTATACCAGACATGTTGGGGCTCTATATTTTAAAGTATTTTTCTTCCTCTATCAATCTCCCTATTTTTAAGTGTAGAGGTGATACTATTATCAATTGTATCAATTTATATCGAATTTTTATCATAAATTAAAGTCATTTTGAATTGTTATCATAAAATTAAAGTCATTTCGACCATCAGAGTTTTGAATCTAGAATCTTGATCACATTGGTTACTTTTTAAGCCAAAGGACCTTTCAAGGAAAAATATGAATACATTATAACACAAGGAAAGTTCTCTTTGGGCTTACTCAATGAGTTGGAGTACTTCTCTAATCTTTAAGTTGTTTCTTCTCCTCTAGATCCTCAATTAAAAATGACTAAAAACTCTAGTGTTCCTCTAGAAGATGCGTACAATCTATAAGAGATTACTGGAAAGCTTACTACTATTTAACTCATATTCAATCAAATCATCGTTTTACCATGTTGACTCTCAATAGTATATGCAATGACCTTATAAGGGTCACCTCACAATTACACTTAGAACATTACAATATCATTGGTCCAACCTAGGCTAGTGACTATTCTCAATGCAAGAACATCTTTTTCTCTTTTGTTTTTTTGTGGTACCAATTGGCCTTCTTTTAGGATTTCTCGCCAATATATGAGCAGATTTTTCATTAGTTTAGGTGGGTGATTAACATTTCAAGCACACCTCATCCAGTTCTAGGTGCAAACGATCGTTAAGCAGTATAAAATCCAACGAAGAGTTGGGGTCGAACCCACAGGGAGTGGTACGTGTCTAAAGTTCAATTAAGAAGTACAAATGTATCTAAACAGTTATAGGAATAAAAATTATCGAAAAACATACAATTAAATCTAAAAGGGTGACAACTAATGTAAGATGGGGGATTTGATTTTGCAATGAACAACTTAAATAACAATAAAAACAGGGAAAAATAACAATATAGAGAGGAGTTCTTGGGATGTGATTGGTTATAGGCTAATTATGCTATATGGGTAATTGAAATCTAATGATGATTTGCTGAAACACTGTGGGTAGGATCGACTTTAAGTGCAACAGTTTTCTCTCGAACAACTATTATGATTCAAGTGATTTCTTTCGAACATCAACAAACTTATCAAGATAACCAGCCCACAACCTTAATACATCCACTGTCTCAAGCTAGATGGGTAGGATTGGATTTGAGATTCACTCTCTCGAGCTGAACCTATATTAACCCAATACCTACAAATCATTAATCAAAAGCTTTGGTCCCAAAACCTCTTTCTCAAGCAAGCTAAGAACTCAAAATTAGAATTGCATTTGTAACTACAATTCATAAATTAAAATTCAGCTAATGATTAAACCCACATTAAAATAACAATTTCATCGTCAAACAACAATACCCATACGATAATTAGACAAATAAGCACATGATCGCACCCAAAGAATTAAGGTTTTTGCTACACATCATAAAAACATAAAAATGATTACCAAATACATTTTCCATGATCTGGGTAAGAGTCTCCAAGCCTTTACAATGATTTCTAAGAATAAAATTAAAAGACCCACTTTCCAAATCCTCCAAAATTATGCAATTCTAACTCAAAAATCAAGAGAAAACTCTAAGTCTAGAATGGGAACTGTAATATCTGGGAGAGAACTTGGAGAGCTCCTCAAAATTACATTTAAAATTCAATTTATAGTTTCCCAAAAATTAGCCATAAGAGATCATTCAGTGAGGTAAGTCGGGGTCGCCGAGTGGTTCCGCGACATTCCATTTTCTCTCTTCTGTCACCGTTATGCATTGGTTCTCAGCATCCTCAAGTCCTATAACTTTGGGCGATCCATCCTATCATCGCAGAACTGATCGGCAATTCGCCGACGGCCCCTTTTATGTCGCCGACTTGGTTTCTTCCCTCAGGGCTAGCAAACTGGAACTTTAGGCGGACTGAAGAGCCACTCGGTGATTCGCCGAGTGGTCTTGGCGATCATCAGGATTGCTTTTCTCCACTTTTTCAGTTTGCTTTGTTCCTTTTTGCCTGTTAGTGTCCTTACTTTGTTCCTTAGTCCACATACCTGAAAATCAAGGCTTTAACGTTAGTTTATAGCACAAATTAGGCATTTTACTACACTAAAACTATAGAAACAAAGCCCTAAATGAGTCCAAATCTTGGACTCATCAACACCCCCAACTTAAACTTGTGCTTATCCTCAAGTAAAACTCAAGATCAGCAGTTCGATAAGGATGTCTACAAATAGTGCTGCATAAGACTCAACATAAATACACATAACAAGGTTCAAACTACTTAATCAATGATCAACTGTTCACTCAAAGATTCAAATTGTGACTCACCATTATCAAAGATGCTCATGTTCACAATACTTGCTTCAAATGCAAGTTCAATCTCAACAAAGGTACTCACATGCCCTCACAACAAAGATGATTCCATAATCACACAAAACTTCTCAACAATTTAAAGTCCCGGAATCACATATAAATCTCACACTCACAAAGATGAACACATGCATGACTCCACACATAGGTTTGCCCTTATTTTCCAATCAACATTCGTTTCAGCTCACTCAAGATCACAAAGGTCTTTTCATGGCCTGTAATGGGGCTAAGTGCAAAGGTATGATCATTTAGGTTTAGTGGCTTCTACCTTGATGAAGTATGGTTTGAACATTACTTGCCTCCTTTTCTTAATCATTTCAAACGTGCTCACAATCCACCTCATTATTCAACTTCATTTGAACCACAGAATACCCCATTTCTTTTGCAATTTTCACTACTTTATTTCACAACTTTTTCGGTCATTTTCTTTTCTTTCTTCTTTTTCATTCCTTTTTCTCTTTTCTTCTACTCTCTTTTTTTTACACAAAGGGGTTCCATCTTTTTCAAATCAATCACAAAAAAGGGAAATTTCTCACACTTCTTGACTTTCCTTCTTTTTTCACCACACCCCCAACTTAGGCTTTTGGCCTAAGTTGGCTATTCAAACAAACCACACTTCATGAAAATTATGGGTGAATAGATAAAGAGAGGTCACTATTGCTCAAGTTTCTTCCAAGAAAAGGGATAAGGCTCAAAAGGTGCCAAGCAAGGTTCACATATCTCACAAGGTTGGCCACAAAAGAGGTATATTGTCAAATTGTTTTCACTCTTCAAAATTCTTGGGTAAGATAATTTCAAGTGCTTGCATCACTCAATCAACCGGACCAATGGGGCAAATTCTAGGTGTCATCACACACAATGTTCAAAGTAATCTCATCACACAAGGCATTGGTACCAATATCAAACAAGACTCCACACTTTCTAGCTAGCGTGCAATGTTCATTAGAAAAGACTTATTCGACAATCGGCTAGTCACAATGATATGCTAAAAGTTCGCATAATGCCTATGTAACTTCATTTGCCTCCTGCCCGACGACACAACTCTGTGATCAGTACTGGAAAAGGAAGGGACGTCTGGCGCTGCTTGGCCCTCATGGCCATCTCATGTTTGATAAGTAACCCCAAATTCAGCTACTTCTTGGCTATGATGGACCTGAGGACAGCCGCCTTTTGGATGGTGGAGAATGGTCTCATTCTGTGACGGCATGATTGTGCTGCTGATGAAGTCAAACCAGTATCGAGTTGCTATGTTTATGTCCTTCTTTTCTATTGGCGCTCCAGCCTCAATCCACCTCGAGGTGGTTTCAGAAATCAAGGGAGCTAGCCAACCCTTCAGGTCATCCAGAGTCTTTGTCGTGATCATACTCTGGTATGCGTGGTCAATGTTCGTAGCCCTCTCAAACACTGTGTTTATCTCATTGTTGTTGCATCTCACTTTCTTTCCTCGAACCATCACAAATTCCACCGGTCTGAAGGCACTAGCCTTCTTCTTACCCTGGGGTACCAGATCACTGTAAGCTTAATAGAATTCCCAGCCCCAGGTGGGAATGTATGGGCCACGGGGCCTGGTGAAAATATGGAATCTGTGGAACCTAAGGGTGTCCCACACATTTGGATGTTCGTCCACTACACCATCCGTGGACAACCTCTTCTCTTCTAGGATGGTCCTCAATCCCTCCGCCTTTAACTGGTTGAGCAACCTGGGAGGAGGACCCTGAACTGGTGGTACTAGAACCACCGTCTATGCTGGAGCTGGAACTGAATCAAAGGCAGGAGGGGTCGGCTCCGGAATCCCATACGGATTATGACGAGCTTGTGAACGAAGCTCTGCTCGTCGAGCCTGTAGTAACCAATTATCCTCAGGCTCAGAGATTAAAGCCTCAGAATCAAATGATTCTCCCTGGCTACCGGAGTTGTGCTCCGGTGTCTCAGCTATGGGCGTTTTGCCCTTTCCTTTGGCTCCCTTCGGAGGTAAGTTCTTGCCCTTTGCACTGGAAGCAGTTGCTTCCTCATTAATCACGATCCCTCGTGCCCGCTTTTGAGGTAGCATGCCACTATCATCCAAGTTTGTTCAAGCCATACCTGTAAAACACATATATTAGTGTTCGAAACAATCCAAGAAAAGTGCAGACATTAAGTTGCAGAAAGACTCACCAAACAAGTCACTGAGTCACTTAGGCAAGCTAGATCAGGCTTGCTGAGAATATCGACATAAAAAAAATTCTAAAATCAAGACAGGTCGGTGATGTTGAAGGCCATTTGGCGAATCGCCGACACCAATCGGCGAGCTAAAAGTAGCCCACCAAAAGTTGCAGTGTATTTTAAGGGTTAGGGGAGCAGAAAGGGCGATCAAGAAAACCTTTCGGCAAGTTGCCGAGTGAACTCGGCGAGCTCAGGAATCTCGCCAAAAGTTACAGAACAAACTCAACTATAATTTGAAATCAAGGGCAATCTGAGGGGGACATCGGCAAACCGCTGAATCACTCAGCGAGCTTGACATAGCTTGCCACCATGCCCTCGGGGTACTCAGATATCCCCCGATTTGGCCAAAATTAGCCATTTGATGACTTTTACCCTTAAAAATGACGTCAAATGCTCCATCATTGGGAAACTTACGTCATTTTGCACAATTCAGGGTTACTTAGACTTCACCCCACTAAACCTAACACAAATAAACCGCAACCCAACAATTTAGTATCGATTTCATGAAACAAGACACGGGAATCAAACATTTTAAAGCATTTAAGCACAAATTCCAATTCAAAATGGGCAAACCAACAGATGAAGCACGATTATAGCAACTACCCAACATCAAACAACACCAAATTTACCTATTGCATTCGATTTCAACCACAAACTTAAAGAATGGGTTTCGAACAACCAACTTTTGTGCTGAGTTTCAAGTTTGAATAGCTAGGCGACAGGGTAATCCAATTCCGAGCACGAATTCACACAAAAATATGGGCAAAAGCAATAAAATATGGTAGATCAAAAGTTGGGTGACAGGGTACGATAGTTAGAAATGAGGGAAAGTGAAGGATTTTGAAATTTTAAACCATTTGGCCTTTAAAATCTTTCCGTTCGCGGCACCTTCAGCAGAGTAAGTCGTCCTCACCGAACCACTTAGCGATACGCCGAGTGGTATTTTCCTCATTTAGTTTTACAGGACTCCCAGCAATTTTGGGGGTTCAAACGGCGGATAAAATCGGGCTCACAGACCTATTTGGCGAGTCGCCGATTGAGCAAATTGTTCGCCAAGTTTTATAAAGTTCCCCTTCAAGCTTGGTCATTCCAACAGCGGTCCAAAGCGAGCTCGCCAACCTCTTCGGCATGCCGCTGAATTGACTTTGGTCTCGCCAAACTACCTATTTTCCAACACTCTTCACTTTTCAACTCACAAAATCAACACCCGTTATTCAAAATCAAAAACTAAAGCATTAAAAACTTGGGTTGCCTCCCAAGAAGTGCCTTAGTTAACGTCGTGGGACTATGAGGATACCAAATCAAGCTTCAGTTTTAGGGTTTGTCATTTTGTCACTAGGCAATCCCCCTTGTTGTCTTGGATTCAAATGAGAAACAATTTGACCCATTTAGGTCTCCAGCTGCTTAATAGAGACTAAGTGAGATGTCACTATTTGATTGAGAGTTGAGACGTCCTCTTTCATCTCTTTCAACACTTGTCTCACCCTTCAACTCTATTGAGAATGCGGGAGAGCATATCTTCTGTACGGCCACCTTCAGATTCCTTGGGCATTTGACGCTCATAGGGAGGAACATACTTGTCCTTGTACCCCTATCTTTCCTTCCAGGTGGCGTTATGATCAATCCAATATCTGTCATGGTCTCTCCAGCCCTCATCTTTGTTCCAACCTTGATTTCTACCTGGTCTTGGGTAGTTTGTACAATAGCCTTCTTCTTGATTGGCTAGGAAGTTCACTTTCTCATTGTACAACACTTCAAATTGTGCTTCATCGGGGTTAACTCCACCAACACCCACAGCATTAACACTCTTTGTACCAACACCCATGACATTTTCAGCTAAGAGATCCAAGTGGGTCATCATTTTAGCCATGTTTTGGTCTCTCTCTTGATCTTTTTGATCTGTTCTTTTGTCATTCTAAACGTGAGAGGAGACAATTGATCTTCACGAATGTGTCATGCCTTATTGATCTTGGTCATGCAATCAAGGAGTTGAGATGCTACTTTATATGGTTGTTGCATTATACCACCAGGAGATAGTTGATCAGCCACTCCTTTGTTCACCGAATCAAGACTGCGATAGAAGTGTTGCAGCAACACATTATTTAGAAGTCCATGAGTTGGGCACTAAAGCACCAGCTTCTTAAATCTCAATCATGTCTCATGGATTGGCTCACATTCCAAGAGTTTGAAATCTTGTATGCCATCTCTTAGAGTCATCATCTTTGGTAGGGGGAAAGAACCTCACTTGGAATGTTGTGAAAAGCTCATCACAAGAGGTGATGGAATCCCTTAGTAACTCAGCCAACCATTTAGTAGCTTCACCCATCAAGGAGAATGGAAACTACTTGAGGCGGACTAATTCTTGTGATATGTTCTTAAATGAGAACGGACCACAGACATCCACGAAGTTCCTAATATGCTCATGGGGATCCTCATGAGCCAACCCCCCAAATAATCCTTTAAGTTGCAGGAGCTCAAGCATTGTGCTAGTAATGTGGAAAACAGTGTTTCCTTCAGCCGGAGGTAGATGAATTGCACTAGCACCACCCAATTGAATTGGGTCATTAACATCGTTAAGATTTCCAATGTTATCTTGGTGCCCCACTTGGGTACCATTACTTCCGTTTACACGCATCTCTTCCGCTTTTTAACACAAACAACACAAAACCAAAAACTAGAGTAAGTAGATTCAGCTACAACTAAAAAGATCACAATTTAACTTCACTAAAAGAATTTTAAACAACACCACTCCCCGGTTCTAGAGTAAGTAGATTCAGCTACAACTAAAGCGGCGCCATTTTTATTAACATTTCAAGCGTACCTCATCTAGTTCTAGGTGCAAACGATCATTAGGCAGTATAAAACCCAACGGAGAGTTGGAGTCGAACCCACAAGGAGTGGTACGTGTCAAAAATTCAATTAAGAAGAACAAATGTATTCTAAACAGTTATATAAATAAAAATTATCGAAAACATACAATTAAATCTAAAACGGTGACAACTAATGTCAGATGGGGGATTTGATTTTGCAATGAACAGCTGAAATAACAATGAAAACAGGGGAAAATAACAATATAGAGAGGAGTTCTTAGGATGTGATCGGTTATAGGCTAATTATGCTATATGGGTAATTGAAATCTAACAATAATTTGCTGAAACACTGTGCATAGGCTGGACTTTAAGTGCAATAGTTTTCTCTTGAACAACTATTACGATTCACGTAATTTCTTTCGAACATCAACAAGCTTAACATGATAACCATCCCACTTCCTTAACATATCCCTCTTTCGAGCTAGATGGGTAGGATTGGATTTGAGATTCACTCTCTCGAGCTGAACCCATATTAACCCAATACCTACAAATCATTAATCAGAAGCTTTGGTCCCAAAACCTCTTTCTCAAGCAAGCAAAGAACTCAAAATTAGAATTGCATTTGCAACTACAATTTATAAATTAAAACTCAGCTAATGGTTAAACCAACATTAAAACAGCAATTTCATCGTCAAACAATAATACCCATACGATAATTAGACAAATAAGCACATGATCACATCCCATGCATTGAAGTTTTAGCTACACATCATAAAAACAAAAAAAAAAGATTACCAAATACATTTTCCATGATCTAGGTAAGAATCTCTAAGCCTTTACAATGATTTCTAAGAATTAAATTCAAAGACCCACTTTTCAAATCCTCCAAAATTATACAATTCTAACACAAAAATCAAGAGAAAACTCCAAGTCTAGAATGGGAACTGAAATATATGGGAGAGAAATTGGAGAGCCCCTCAAAATTACATTTAAAATTCAATGTATAGTTTCCCGAAAATTAGCCATAAGAGACCATTAGGTGAGGTAAGTCGGGGTCGCCGAGTGGTTCGGTGACACATCATTTGTTCTCTTCTATCGCCGTTATGCATTGGTTCTCAGCATCCTCAAGTCCTATAACTTTGGACTATCCATTTTGTCATCGCGGAACTGATCGGCGATTTGCTGACTGTCCTTTTTCTATTGCCGACTTGGTTTCTTCCCTCAGGGCTGGCACACTGGAACTTTAGGCGGACTGAAGTACTCAGCGATTCGCCGAGTGGTCTTGTTGATCATCAGGATTCCTTTTCTCCAGTTCTTCAGCTTGCTTTGTTCCTTTTTGCCTATTAGTGTCCTTACTTTTTTCCTTATTCCACATACCTGAAAATCAAGGCTTTAACGTCAGTTTATAGCACAAATTAGGTTTTTGAGGACACTAAAACTACCAAAACAAAGCCCTAAATGAGTACAAATCTCAGACTCATTAGTGGGAACTAGCATTAAATAAATATGCAGTTGTTTCTTTATCATCCACAGAAGCTAATTATCATTTCATGTGATGTCATGTTGTTGAGGTCACTTAATCACTCATGTTCTTACGGGTCTCTTAATCATCATGAATCTTGTATTTCATGAGTACACAAGCATGTTCAATAGGATTGTCACATCTTACATCAATTATTCTATCTAGGCGCATTGAAATGAAATCACTCTATTCAATTTTATGTGGCACCATTTGACTTGGCAGGTGTTTAAAAAAAGGACTTTTGGAACTCTGGTCTAAAACAATTCCTAGATATTTTTGTGGTTGAAAATCATTTCATTAAGGGTAAAAGAGATATTTTAAATTTAAATTGTTTCTAATTATAGTAAGGTAACATTATTTTTGGGATGGATTAAAAGGAAAGGCTGCCACATATATAAAATGGGAATGAGGGAGTAGATGTTTCCTTCACTTTAGTCGCTACCTTTTCATGATAAAATCATTTGAACTTTTTACCCCCACAATTGATTAATATATAAGAGGTTGTTGACATTGGAAAGAAGACTCAAATACCTTTAATTTGATAGGTTATTGTTCATATAACTCTCTATATTCTAGGAGATGGTTATTTGAAGTTGACCATTTCATGATTTCATGGAAAACATAATTTTTAGGGAAGCTTTGAACTTGACTTCATGTTAGAGGTCTCTTATGACCCTTAACCTCATAGGATATAATGTTCACATTTAGGAATAGACCTTAACACACATGTACATGTAGGACATCACCCTTTCCAAGCTTATATACTTACGATGAATGGTTTGAATCCTTAGAGTTCAAGTTGTGGGGTGTTAAAATATATCCCCATTGGGATCATTTGCCCTCGAATAATGATCAAGCTAATGTAATCAACTTAAGCTATCTTTATTTTAACTGAATTCTTCTTACAAGGTCATAAGCATTTGAAGGACTACACAAGGCATGAATGTAAAGTAGAAGCTAGAACATTCAAATACAAGGAATAGGTCTTGAATCTGAAATAAGGGAAGGACTCTTACCTTCAATATATTCAATGTGAGGAATGACAACTGTGGGTATATGTCTTTCATATCCTCTTTGGCTTCCCATGTAGCCTCTTTAATAATTTGATTCCTCCATTAAACCTTAACTAATGCAACATCCCTAGTTCTTAACATATGAACCTATCGATCAAGAGTTTTAACTATGACCTCTTGATATGACAAAATACCTTCCACACAATTATTTTATGTGGGAACTAAGAGTGAGGGTCAACTTTATACTTGTTAAGCATTGAAATATTAAACAAAGTGGACAACTGCTAACTATTCTTGTACTTCTAACTCATAAGATACTTTATCAATTCTCTTTGAAATTTGGCACAGACCAATATAACGGGGATTGAGCTTTTCTCTCTTTCCAAATATCATCACATAGGTGAGACCTTTATGTAGACGCAATCATCCACTTCGAATTCCAAGTCCATGCATCTAAGATGAATATAAGACTTTTGACTTCTTTGAGTAATCTTCAACCTAACCTAGATAGTCTTAAAATTCTTCATAGCCTGGTGAACTAAGTATGTCCCTATCAATTTTCCTTCACCAACTTTGGACCAATCAATTAGATATCTGCACCTTCGCCCATAAAGTGCCTCATAGAGAGTCATTTGAATGTTGGAGTGGTAACTATTATTGTATGTGATCTCTTGAGAGGCAAATGGTCATCTCAACTTCCCTTGAAGACAATGAAACAAGCCCTCAACATATATTCTAAAGTATGAATGGTACACTCTTCCTGACCATCTGTCTTCAGATGAAAAGTAGTACTAAATTCACTTTCAAACCTAAACCTTGACTTCAAAAACTGGGTGGTGAATTTCACACCCATATCTAAAAGGATAGACAATGGCACTCCATAAAACCTTACTATCTCGTGGATGTACAAGCTGGCATAGTACTCGACTGAGTCCATAGTCTTTACTGGCAAAAGTTGAGCTAATTTGGTCATTCAATCTACAATCATCCAAATTGAGTCATAATGTCGACGAGATTGCACTGAGCTGGTAATGAAGTCCATATTTTTCATCTCCCACTTCCACTCCAGAAAAGCTATATTCTAAGCCATGCCACATGGCCTCTGGTGCTCAACTTCAACTTATTGAAAATTCTGAGACCTAGCAACAAAATTTGCAATGTTCTTCTTTATTCCATTCCATCAATAGAATTCTCTTAAGTTAGGGTACATCTTTTTGGAACTTAGGTGAGTCAAAATACCTAGAATCGTGCACTTCTGCCTTAATTCTATCTTTCTGAGAAAATCCATATTTGGAATGCTAACTTGCCTTGGTATTTCAATACATCATCTCTCCCTTATTAAAAAGTCATCATTTTTTGCTTATGAACTTCTTCCTTTAACTAAAGTAAGATAGGGTCATTCCCCTACTTCTCTTTCACTTCCATCACTAAGGATTATTCTTCTCCATTCTGAACAAGGACACCACACCACCTTCCTCTGAGTGTAAAAGACAAAGCTCTGAATAGGCATGCCTATGCACTTCCATAGTAAACTCTTTCTTTCCCTCCTCTACATGAGATTTATTTCTCATAGATAATATACTAAGTGAATTAGAAACAATATTAGCATTACCTAGGTGGTAGAGAAAACTCATATCATAATCCTTAAAAAGTTCTAGCTATCTTCTCTGGCTAAGCTGCAACTCCTTCTAAGTGATAACATACTCGAGACTTTTTTGATCAGTGAATACAGCCATGTGCACTTGATGAGTCTGGGATTTTGACTCATTTAGGACTTCTTATTCATAGAATTAGTGTCCTCGATGCCTATTTTATGCTCTAAACTGATGTTTTAAATCCATATTGCATATATAAAGGCAAAAGAGCAAGGCAAGGACATTACCAGGCAAAAAGGAGCGAAAAAAGATGAAAAATTTTAAAGATACTGAAAGTTGAAGATCCTCAAAGCCACTCGGTGAATCGCGGAGTGGCACTTCAGCTCACCTAAAAATCCAGACTGCAAGCCCTGGGGGGAAGCCAACTTCGTGATGGATAGGGACCTTCGGTGACACAAACTCTGATCGCCTAAAGTTATAGAGTCTGAAGGATGAAGAGTCAAGGCAAACTAGCAATGGAAAGAAGTGATTGGCGCATCGTCGACTTGGTCGGCGATGCTCGACTAACTCTGTTGAGTGACCCCGGAGGAAAAAATCTAAAAACATATAAATTGTTTTTCAAAAAGAGAAAAGAGAAATCTAGTCATTCTCCTGAGTAATTTTACCATTGTTGAACTAGGACCTTTCGTCTAGAACATTACTTTTCTTAGTTTTTAGGATTTTTCTAATAGTTTCTAAGTTGGGTTTTGAATTTGAAGCTGAATTGAAGCATTGTAAAGATTCGGAGATTAATACCCAGCTATGGAGAACATAAAATGTATTGATTTCTTACTTTTTATGATGTGTGGCTAAAGCCCCCATTCTTGGGGGTGTGATTATGTGATTTATTGTCTTCATTAGCTTATGGGTGTTAGTAATTACTGATTTAATTCCTGTTTTGAAGTGGATTCGATTGGTAATTGAGTTTTAACTTAAGAACTGTAGTTGCAAATGCAGTTCTAGTTTTGTGTTCTATACTTGCTTGAGAAATAGGTTTTATAATTAAATTTACCAATTGATGACTGTAGTGATTGGATTGTTATGGGTTCAGCTCAAAAGAGTGAATCTTAATCCGATTCTACCTATCTAGCTCAAGAGAGTAAATGAATTGAGGTTTGTCCTATTCATAGTATGATGCTTGTTGAGGTTCGAGAGAACTCACTTGATTCGATGTAGTTGATCGAGAGATGGCTATTACATCTAAAGCCTAGCCTACCCACTTATATTCCGCGAACTTTAGTAATTAAAATCACCCGTATAGAAAAATTGGAAATTAATCTATCACATCCCCAAGTACCCATTATCAACTTGATTACTCCCCTGCTTTTAGTAGTTGTTAATTGACACACCTTACCCCCCCCCCCCCCACTTCACACTAGTATCAATCCCTTTGATTTATTTGAATGGTTTCGATAATTTCTATTCCTACAATTGATTAGAACACGTTTATAAATTTGTATTTGAATTCTTTACTGTAACACTCCCTATGGGATTGACCCCAACTCTTTGTTGGGTTTATACTAGATTGTGATTGGCTACACTTAGTATTGGATGAAGTGTAGTTGAGCGTTTATCAAAAATGGCACTGCTGCCGGGGAGTGGTGTTTAGAATTCTCTTATTGAAATAGGATTGTGATCTTTTTGTATTGTAGTTGAATCGACTTACTTTGTTTTGTGTTTGGTTTTGGTTGTATGTGAATAGGTGATGAGATAAGTGTGAACGAAAGTAACGGTAGCCAACTTGGCCACCAAGATGACATCAGTAACATGAACGATTTCAATGACATTCAAGTTGGTAGTGTAGGTGCTATATGATTACCTCCGATTGTGGGGAATGTTATCTTCCACTTGACTAGCACGATGTTGCTACTCTTGCAAATGAAAGGATATTCAGAGGGCTAGCTCATGAGGATCCTCATGATCATATTTGGAACTTTGAGGACGTATCTGGTCCATTCTCATTCAAAAACATTTCACAAGAGTCAATTCATCTTTGGTTTTTTCCTTTCTCTTTGAGAGGGGAAGCAACCAAATGGTTAGCTGATCTACCGAGGGATTCAATTACGTCTTGGTACAAGCATACCGCGGCATTCTACATAAGATCTTTCCCTCCTTCAAGGATTATGGCATTGAGAGACAATATTCAGGGATTTAAACATTTTGAGAGTGAGCCAATCCATGAGACGTGGCTGAGATTTCAAATATTGCTACTTCAAAGGAGGTTTTATGCAGTAACCTTTTGAGGCAGCGTCAAGTCTCCTTGATGGGATGACAAAGATAAATCGAGCTTGGTATACCAAGTGTCTCCTTTGACTTTTAGGATGACAAAGGAGCAAATAGAAAAAGACCAAGAGAGGGACCAAAACATGGCCAAAATGATGACCCAATTGGATATTTTGTCAAAAAATGTAATGGGTAGTGGTTCTAAAGTTGTGAATGTTGTTGGTGTTAGTAAGGTGAACCCTGATGATGCACACTTTGAGGCTCTATATAATGAGAAAGTGAGCTTTTTTTCAAATCAATGAGGAGGTTTCCGTCCAAACTATCCAAGGCCGAGTGGAAATTAAGGTTTGAATAAAGGGCGTGATAACGATTGGAGGGACTGTGACAGGGAATGGCCTGACCGTGGGACTAATTGAAAGAAGCGTGATGGTGACAAAGAGAGATACATCCCCCCTCATGAGCGTCAAAAGCCTAAAGAGCAAAAGGCTGACCCGGAAAACTTTCGAACTGAGGATATGCTTGCACGTATTTTCAATAAAGTGGAACGGTCAGACAAGGTGCTTAAAGAAATGAAGGAGGAAGTATCAACACTAAATCAAACGATTACTTTTCACTCGATGTCCATTAAATGGCTGGAAACACAATGGGTCAAATCTCGACTTATTTGAATCCAAGGCCAAAAGGTGGACTATCGAGTGTCACCATGGCCAATCCCAAGAATGAATCTTGAATGAGTATCCTCGTCATGCCACGACGTTAAATAAGGTGCTTTTTGGGAGGCAGCCCAATTCTTTAAGGTTTTCTCATTGTTATTTGAATAACGGATGTTGAATTTGTAGGTTGAAAAGTTGATATTTTGGGAAAAGGAGAAATTAGGCGAACCCAGGCACCAGTCAGCGACTCACCAAACAGGTCGGTGACTCGCCGAATAGGTCGGCAAGCCCAATCTGGATCACCGTTTGAACCTTCTAGCTAGCTAGAAGTTCTGTAAAACTCGGCTGGCCAAAGTACCATTCGGCGCATCACTGAGTAGGTCGGCGACGTAAGTGACCTCGCTGATCAGCGCGCGAACTGAAGGGTCACAAAGGGGCTGAACCATTTTTAAATTCAAAATTCTCCCTTATTTCATACTTTTCGACTTATATACTTTCACAACCGCATATTTTCATTTTTCCGTACTAGTTTTTCTTGTTTTTCGTCTAGGATCAATTACTCTAAGAGGATTTTAAGATACTTTGCTAGCCTAGCATTTTAATCTTCTACTTCTAAGGTTGGTTACCTGAACCCCGTCATTACATTTCGGTAAACTCAAATGCGTGATCATTGTCTGGCTGTTTTTATTGTGTATTGTTGATTTGTTGAATGTGTATGGATAATGAATGTGCGTAGCTTGTTTCATTTTCTGTTAATTAGCCGTAAATTATGAAATCTCGTGTATTAACTGATAAATTTTGTCGGTCGTGTTGATTTTGTGTTGGGTCTAGTGTGGGTGAAGTCTGAGTAACCTCGAAGTGTGTCGATTGTCGGATTTTGCCCAATGATAGAGCGGTTGACGTCATTATTAAGGTTAAAAGACGTCAATTGGCCAATTTTGGCCAAATCGAGGGAAGTATGAGTACTCTGAGGTCATCGATAGTATGGGTCTAGGTTCAATTTCATAGAATAATGGTTTAATTTTTCTTTCATGGGTTGTGGGTGAGAAATTGAAGGTCGGGGTAAAATTTGGCAGATGAGACTATTCGGCGAGCTGGGTCTAGCTCGCCGAGTGGTTTGACGGTTCGCCTAAAGACCCCTTTATCGCCTTTCTATCTTGCATTTTTGTGGTTCGTGTTCTTTAACATTCAGCGATATGCCTAAGCTCAGCGAATTTCCCTTCTAATCGCCCTTCTGCAACCTAATTTTCTGAAATTATCCAGAACTTTCGGCGCGCTACTTCTAGTTCACTGAATGGTGTCGGCGATTCACCAAAAGGCCATGAACATTGCCGACCTGTTCTGAATATTTATAGATTTTACTCTGTAACATTCGGCGAGCCCGACTTGGCTCGCCGATCATTTCGGCGACTCGCCGATCATTTCGGTGACTCGCCGATCGGTTCGGCGACTCGTCGATCGGTTCAGCGAGCCTTCCTGTGTAGTTTATAACTTTGAAATTTTTTTTGGTTGAATTGCATCTTATGTATGTGATTATGTTTTGCAGGAATGGCTAGACTAAAGGTTGCCGGAAGAAATCAACCGCCCCAGAAGAGGGTAAGAGGGATTGTGATTAATGAGGGGGATGCACCCCCGAAAAAGCACCGACTAAACTTCCTCCAACAAGGGGGAAGGTAAAGGGAAGGCTCCCGTACAACCCACACTAGCGGAAGGGAGCTCTGACAACGAGGGCATCTATGCCACTTACCTCACCACCTCTGGTAGTGAGGACCACTCGGGTGATAGCTCGCTGGCCTCTGCATTTGAGCCAGAAGATGACTAACTCCTACAGGGTAGGAGAGTGAAGCTACGCTCCAAGGCAATTAATGATCCAGCTTGGATCCCGGTGCTTCCTACGCCTCCTCCACCTCCAGCTCAGGTAGTAGTGCAGGCTCCTCCACCAGCTCAGATACCTCTTCCCCGGTCATTCAAAAGATTAAAGGCCGAGAGTTTGAGGATGATTTTAGAAAAGAAGTGGTTGTCTACTAACGGTGTTGTAGACTGGTACCTAGAGGTATGGAACACTATAAAGTTCCACAAGTTTGAGTATTCACTAAGCCCCATGGCTCATACATTCCTACTTGGGTCTGGGAGTTCTACTCGGCATACGAGGAGCTAGTTCCAAAGAGCAAGAAAAAGGTCAGCACTTTCAAGTCAGTTGACTATGTAGTAGTGCAGGGCCGGAAGATGAAGTCTAACAACACTAAAATCAATGAGGTGCTTGGGTGTACGAGGAACTTCATGCACTAGTATATTGACAAAATCCAAAAGAAGGCCCTCGATGATTTGAAGGGTTGGTTAGCGCCACAAATTTCTGACACCACACCAAAATGGATTAAGGTTAGTGTTCCTATTGATAAGAAGGACTTGAATAGGGTTGCTAGGTATTGGTTCGAGTTCATTAGTTGCACCTTGATGTCATCGTAGAATGAATCAATACTTCGGCATTCAAAAGTTGTGTGCTTGCGTTGTATCATGGACATGGATGAGCTTAATCTTGGTCTGATCATCGAGCAAGAGATAGGCATGAGGGACAAGTAGAGTCAGGCCTTTCTCCCCTTTCCTGTGTTGATTACTGAGTTGTGTAGGTGGGCCCGTGTTCCAATGATTGAGAAGATGGATATGGAAGTGATTCCCACTTCCTCCACTGGCATCTGATGGATCGAGGCCGAGTATATGAGGGATGAGGTTGACCGAAGGAGAGTTGCACCGACGGATACGTCCCCGGTAGTCGATGTTGATATGTTACCGACTGAGGCAATACTTCCCCCTCAGGCTTGTGAGCCTACAGGTACCTCTGGTCCCTCTACTTCTGCTTCTCCTAGTTCATCTATTGTACCCCCCCCCCCCCATTCTACTAATGTTGTTGCTGCCTCTCGGCCCCCTATCACCCAGGCCATGTTGTACAAAATGGGTTATCTGGCTCAATCTGCTGATGTGTGTGCCTCCCGGGTAGAGGCCCTTGCGCTTGGGTTGACTAAGCGGGCTATTGCTACTGCCCTGGCTCTGATTAGGGCTGAGCTGAGATAGCATAGGGGGTTTATAAAGGCCCACAGATTTGCTTTGGATTCCCTTATGGTGAGGGTAGAGGCTTGTGAGCAGGGTCGGGGTGATTCTGATGTCGTAACCGCCTTGAAGGTCAATATTATTGGGCTGAGGAAGGATGTGGATGAGCTGAAGTCAACTGATCTATCGATGTTATTCGGCACAGTAGAGATCCCCGACATCCCGAGCACTGATGTTCCAGCCATTTCTGAGGTTCCCTCCGGCTACTACTACCAAAGATGTTGCTATGGATAAGGTTTGTGCTGAGTCTGAGGCTGAGTCCAATGAGGAGAAGTTGGGTGTTCGTGATACAGCCATGTATGATGACTTGGAGGACCTTGAGGGTGTGATCGTCTAGTCGATTGTGGAGGCGTCTTTGAGAGATACCTCGATGGTGGGCTCTAGTGGAGCCAAGGATGTTGATGAGCCGGCTACTGATCCCCCAACAGATAGAGTCATCGACATGCAGAGTTCATCCAAGGCTTAGCCTGGCAGGATGATCCTTTTGACTCTATTTCTATTAGTTTTAGACTGTTTGAATATTTTTGAGCATTTGAGGACAATTGCTAGTTTAGGTTGGCGGGGTGAGGTATTTCTATACCTACTTTTTTGGGCTATTTTGGTGGATACTCTACTTTCTTTTGGGCTTCTTTTGTGAATGCGGATCATGGTTTTATTTGCAATTTCGAGTGTCGGTAGTGATAATACTGATGAATTGAATAGTACTCTTAGTTAAACGATATGAGTGTGCGGCTACGATGAGACAAATTGAGTTACATAGGTCATATAGCATCTCGATGTGACTAGCCGATTGTTGAGTTGATCTCTTGTGATGATCGTTGCACGCTAGCTGAAAATTATAGAGTCTTGTTTGATGATTGTGTTGAATGCCATGTGTGGTGAGGTTGTCTTGAAATATGTGTTTGGTGATACCTAGAACTTACCCCATTAGCCCAATTGATTGATGTAAGCAAGCGATTGAAATGATCTTAGGCACAATTTGTGAAGAGTGAACCAAAAATTGATCTTATACCTCTTTGTGACCACGTTGTGAGAGTGTGAACTTAGCTTGGCCCCATTTGAGTCTATCCTTTTCTTTGGAAGAAACTTGAACAACTTTGACCCTTTGTCCCATCACCTATTACCTTCATGAAGTATTGGTTCGTTTGAATAGCCAACTTAGGCCAAAAGCCTAAGTTGGGGGTGTGGTGAAAAAGGAGGAAAATCAAAAAGTGTAAAAAATTCGCCCTTGAAGGATCATGTTAAAAAATATGGAACCCCCCATATAAAAAAAAAGAGAGAAAGAAAAGAAAAACGAAAAATATTGAAAAAAAGAAGAGCTTGTGAAAGGAGCAAAAGAAATGGAGTATCCAATGAGTCATGCTTTAATGAACAATAGGGTGGATTGTGAACATCTTATAGTGTGAAAGAGAAGGAGAAAAAGTGAAATGCAGGCCATAATTCATGAAGATAGAAGTCACTAAATCAAAATGATCATACCTTTACACTCAGCCCCGTTACAAGCCTTGAAAGACCTTTGTGATCTTGAGCTAGCTGAAAATAATATTGATTGGAAAATAAGGGCAAGCCTATGGGTAGAGTCATACATGTTTTTATCTTTGTGAGTGTGAGAGTTGTTTTTTATTCCGATATTCTGAATTGTTGATGAATTTTGTGTGAGCATGAAATCATTCTTGGTGTGAGGGCATTTGAATGCTTTTGTTGAGCTTGAACTTGCATTTGAACCAAGCATTGTGAGCTTGAGTTCTATTTGATGATGGTTAGTCACAATTTGAAACTTATAGTTAATTGAACATTGCATGAGTTGTTTGATCCTCTTGTGTGCATTCATGTTGAGTCTTGCGTAGCACTATTTATAGACATCCTTATTGAACTGATTGATCTTGTGTTTTACTTGAGGACAAGCAAAAGTTTAAGTTTGGAGTGTTGATGAGTCTGGGATTTCAACTCATTTAGGGCTTGTTATTCATAGAATTAGTGTCCTCAACGCCTATTTTATGCTCTAAACTAATGTTTTAATGCTAATTTGCAGATAAAAAGGCAAAAGAGCAAGGCAGAGACATTATCGAGCAAAACGATGCGAAAAAAGATGTGAAAGGCTGAAGATAGTGAAAGCTGAAGATCGCAAAAGCCACTAGGCGAATCACCGAGTGGCACTTCCGCTCACCTAAAGTTCCAGACTGCCAGCCCTGGGGAGAAACCAACTTGGCAATGGATAGGAACCTTCGGCGAACCGGCGAACGGTTCGGCGATAAAAACTTTGATCGCCTAAAGTTACAGAGTCTGAAGGATGAACAGTCAAGGAAAACCGGCGATGGAATGGAGCCATTAGTGCATCGCTGACTTGGTCGGCGATGCTCGACTAACTCCACTGAGTGACCCCGGAGGCAAAAATCTAAAAATGTATAAATTGTTTTTCAAAAAGAGAAAAGAGAAATCCAGTTATTCTCCAGAGTAATTTTACCATTGTTGAACTTGGAGCTTTCATCTAGAACATTACTTTTCTTAGTTTTTAGGAGTTTTCTAGTAGCATCTGAGTTGGGTTTTGGATTTGAAGCCGAAATGAAGCATTGTAAAGATTCGGAGATTAATACCCAGTTATGGAGAACGTAATTGGTATTGATTTCTTACTTTTTATGATGTGTGGATAAAACCCCCATTCTTGGGGGTGTGATTATGTGATTTATTGTCTTAATTAGCTTATGGATGTTAGTAATTACAGATTAAATTATTGTTTTGAAGTGGGTTCGATTGGTAATTGAGTTTTAACTTAAGAATTGTAGTTGCAAATGCAGTTCTAGTTTAATGTTCTATGCTTGCTTGAGAAAGAGGTTTTAGAATTAAGATTACCAATTGATGATTGTAGTGATTGGGTTGTTATGGGTTTAGCTCGAGAGAATGAATCTTAATTCGATTCTACCCATCTAGCTCGAGAGAGTAGATGAATTGAGGTTGTGGGTTGTTCATAGTATGATGTGTGTTGAGGTTCGAGAAAACTCACTTGATTCGTGGTAGTTGATCGACAGATGGCTATTACATCTAAAGCCTAGCCTACCCACATAGATTCAACGAACTTTAGTAATTAATAATCACCCGTATAGCGAAATTGGCAATTAATTGATCACATTCCCAAGTACCCATTATCTACTTGATGACTCCCCTGCTTTTAGTAGTTGTTAATTGACAAACCTTACCCCACATTTGACACTAGTTGTCAACCCCTTTGATTTATTTGAATGGTTTCAATAATTTCTATTCCTACAATTGATTAGAACACGTGTATAACTTTGTATTTGAATTTTTTTACTGTAACACTCCCTGTGGGATCGACCCCAACTCTTTGTTGGGTTTATACTAGATTGTGATCGCCTACACTTAGTATTGGATGAAGTGTAGTTGAGTGTTTATCAGCACTCCGTAGAGATAATGACGTCATATCTTCAATTAAAATACTACAATTGCCAACTCGAGATATTGAGTTGGATAATTCTTCTTATGAGTCCTAAGTATTGTGGAAGCATAAGCTATAAATGTACCGTTCTACATCAAAACACAATCAAGTACCACTCTAGACACATCGCAATACATAACAAAATCCTCTATAACCTCTCGCAAGGTCAACACTGGATCATTAGTCAAACGAGTTTCTAATTTTCTAAAGATTTTCTTACAAGCCTCAGACAATTGAAATCTAGCCTTCTTCTAGGTCAACTTAGTCAAAGAAGCAGCAATAAATGAAAACCGTTCTACGAATCTTTTATAATAACCAGTCAGTACCAAGAAACTCGTAATATTAGTTGGGGTCATCGGTTTGGGCCAATTCTTTAATGCATCCATTTTTTGAGAATCAACTTTGATACCTTTGCTAGATACAATATTGCCTAGGAACACCATGGACTTTAAAAATAATTCACACTTTGAAACATGAGAAATAACTCACAATTTTAAGAGTCTAAAGAACTTTCTAAGGTGACTGGCAGATAAATACTTTGTTTATGAGATCCATAAATGTTGTAGGAGCATTAGGCAAATCGAAGGACATAATAAGGAACTCGAAATGACCATAATGGGTCCTAAAAACTGTATTAGGGATGTCACTTTCTCTAACCTTAAACTGATGATAGCCGTATCTGAGGTTTATCTTAGAGAAACAAGTGACACCCCGAAGTTGGTTGAACAATTCAACGATTATAAAAAAGGGATACTTATTCTTTGTAGTAATTTTGTTCAACTGGTGATAATCGATGCACTGCCTAGGGGAACTATCTTTCCTTTGCACGAAAAGAACTGGTTCACCCAAGGTGAGATACTTGGTCGATATTAGTGAGCGTTTGGTATATGAAGATATTTATACTTCTTTTCACATACGAAAATATGAAATTCATACTCATGTGGCAAGTCATGGTCCTGAAAAAGTAACTAATTAAATACCGCATTCAGAAGCCCATTTACTCGGCAATTTAGAAAAAAAAGGAATTGTGATGTTGGGATCTTGGGTAGAGACGGGTGATATATTAGTAGGTAAATTAACACTCCAAGTCATGAAAGAATCTTTGTATGCCCCGGAAGATAGATTGTTATGAGCTATACTTGGTATTCAGGCATCTACTTCAAAAGAAACTTGTCTAAAATTACATATAGGTGGTAGGGTCGGGTTATTGATGTGAGGTAGATCCAGAAAAAGGGTGGTTCTAGTTATAATCCCAAAACAATTCGTTTATATATTTCACAGAAACATTAAATGTAGGCGATAAAGTAGCTGGAAGACATGGAAAGAAAGATATCATTTCCAAAAAAATTCTAGACAAGATATGCCTTATTTACAAGATGGAAGATCTGTTGATATGGTCTTTAACCCATTAGGAGTACCTTCATGAATGAATGTCGGACAAATATTTGAATGTTTACTAAGGTTAGTCGGGAGTCTGCTCGATAAACATTATCGAATAGCATTTTTTGATAAGTGATATGAACAAGAAGCATCGAGAAAACTAGTGTTTTCTGAATCATATGAATCCAGTAAGCAAACACAGAATCCATGGGTATTTGAACCTGAATATCTAGGAAAAAGCAGAATATATGATGGAAGGACGGGCAATCCTTTTGAACAACCCGTTATAATAGAAAAGCGTTATATCTTGAAATTAATTCGTCAAGTTGATGATAACATCCATGGGCGTTGCAGTGGACATATGCTCTTGTTACACAACAACCCCTTAGAGGAAGAGCTAAACTAGGGGGAAGCGGGTAGGACAAATGGAGGTTTGGGCTTTAGAAGGGTTTGGGGTTGCTCATAGTTTACAAGAGATGATTACTTATAAATTAGATCATATTAGAGCTCACCAGGAAGTACTTGGTTCTACTATCATTGGGGAACAATACCTAATCCCGAAGATGCTCCAGAATCTTTTCGATTGCTCGTTCGAGAACTACAATCTTTAGCTCTAAAACTAAATATTTTCCTTGTATCTGAGAAGAACTTCCAAATTAATAAGAAGCAAGTTTAATAAGAATGAATAATAATTTCTCTTCTATGATTGATCGATATAAACATCAATAGCTCCGAATCGGATCAGTTTCTCCTCAATAAATAAGTGATTGGGCCACACAAATCCTGCCTACTGGAGAGATAGTTGGAGAGGTAACAAAATCTTATACTTTTTTAAACTTTTGGGTCAGGTTTTGTTATTCTAACTCTATATTATATTTTTCCATTGAAAATTTTCATTGTTTACGTTCTTACTTCTTAAGGTTTGTGTACATCCTACGTTCTGGAGACTTCACTTGTAGGATTTTATATTGAGTGTGTTATAGTTATTAAATTTAGGTATGACAACTAAAAAAATAAAATAAAGCCCCTTTATGAAGTTTGACTTTAGGCCCCAAACTTGTTGATGCGTCCCTAAACATTTGTCTAAGCATAATTCTGCATCTTGATGAACTATTGTGAGCATTTGTTTTAATTGTTAATGATTAGTGAAAGCTTGGTCAAACACAAAGAAGAATTCACAAAAAAAGACACAAATTGATTCAATCTAAGTGAAGAAGAAGCAAAATAAGGTTGAGAAAGGAAATGGGCTTTTTTCTATCTGAAAAAGCCCTACAGGTATTTACAGACAAAAATAAGGGCCCAAGTTCCCGTCCAAACACGTGAAGAAAAAGGCATAGAAGTCTTACTACATTTGTATTTTGTTTAGATAATTATGCTGTTTCCAATACAATTAGTACAAGTGTATAGAAATTTATTTATTTATTTATTTATTTTCTTTCTAGAAATTCTTCAATGAATACACAAAAGATGTATAGTGATTATTGATTCAATATACAGAAAACTTTCATCGATTTTTCTTTCAAAAAGTTCATCAATAAGTATTATTATTATGTAAAGATAAATGAAACAACAAATAAAATATAAAATGGTGCTTAAAATTAGGATGTACATGTCAAATCAAGTTAAATCTAACCAACAAATCAAGTTAAATCGATAAAAAAAATCAACTTGTGCTTTGGTTTTGTTGATTGGGTGTTGGGAAAAAACAATCGATCATTCTTAGTTTGGTTTGGTTTTAACAGAAAAAAAAAAGGCAAATCAAACTTAAACCAAACAAATATAATATATATATACAATTTTAATTTTTTTATACACAATTTTTTTTATTATAATATACTTTATGTAAGTATTTTTTGAATTAGTTTATAGGGAAAAGGGTCAAAAATACCCCTCAACTTTGTTTTATTGTTTGACTATACCCTTACCGTTAAAACGAAGTTATTTTTGCCCCTGCCGTCTACAAACTCATCACATTTACCCCTCAATTGGATGGACAACCCCCAAATCAACAAAAATAACCCGATTTACTTAAATTAACCAATTTTAACCCGACTCGACCCATCAAATGATACAACCCACCTATGTTCATCTTCATTTTTAACCTAATTTATCTGTCTCCCTATTTCCTACTTCCTACTGTTCATCTTCATCACTTCCTTGAGCTTCAAATCAAACATTCTTCTTTGCCTTCTTTTCCGTCTTTTCCGCAGCTCACGTCTCGGGCATCATTATGCCATTACAGGCATCTCTTCAATACCCCATTCTCTTCCTTAGAACCTGCCCTAAATCTGATACTTCCAGCAAAGTTAAATTCGAAATCTCATTAACTATTGCTGATACTCTCCCTGATGGAGCCAACTTTGATTCGTGAGCTGATGTTGTGAAATTTGAACTAATTAACGGTTTAGTAAAGCTGTAGAAATGGGTTTCAGAATTTTTTTGAATCTTGGACTGTGGAATTGTGAATGCACATAAGGTGTTAGATATGTGGAAATAGTTCTGGAACGGTGATACAGAGAATTAGAAATAAATCGATTGAAACATCTCATGATTATGACATAAAAGCTTCTGACTGAATTGCTTGGGCTTTGTAATGGTGCCGGAACAGTGATTACGGCGACGATGGGTTTAATCGTCTGGGAAGTAGGAAGGTTGGGGAAGTTGAGGTTTTAGGCTTACTTACTTGTATTTACTTAATCCCATTAGGTTATGAAAATGTTATTCATGTCTTTGAAAATGTATTTTCCTCCATTGTTTTTTGCCTTGATCTCAAGATGAAGATGAACAAAGCGGGTCATCTATTAGATGGATCGGAATCGGGTTAAAATTGGTTAATTTAAGTAAATCGGGTTATTTTTGTTGATTTGGGGGTTTCCATCCAATTGAGGGGTAAATGTGATGAGTTTGTAGACGGCAGGGGCAAAAATAACTTCGTTTTAACGGTAAGGGTATAGTCAAACAATAAAACAAAGTTGAGGGGTATTTTTGACCCTTTTCCCTAGTTTATAACTTTCAATGTTAAGATATAGTAATTTATATTTGGTCCTGTAATATGACTACAAATATTGACATGTGTTGTGTCTTTTTGTAAGTTTTTGATATATAATTTCCCTAACACAATGTCTTGAAGATACCATTGTACATTTTTCTGTTATTATATTATTTATTCAAGTGTCTTGGAGAAATAATATAATTATTCACTCATTGTCAATGGTATCAGATGTCTCTTTAATTACGGGAACTTCAAGTGCTACATTAAATCACATGATTTTCAATTTGATTTATTTTTCAATCATGATATAATTGTAAAAAACATAAAAAAAAAATCGATAAAATCGAAACTAAAAATCTGTCTTTTTGTTGATTTGATTTGATTTGTAAATTTAAAAAACTGACATAATTGATTTAGTTACTTTTTCATGAAAAGACAAATCAAACCAACATATGCACACTCCTACTCAAAATTCCGCGAAGACTTTTCTAAAACTAGAAGTCATAATTCTTCTCATTTAGATGGTTTATGAAAAAAATAGTGTTTGTGATGGAGAAATGCTTATTATGGTGATGTTAGGGCTTTAATTATCTGTCCCAAGTTATTTGTATCGCATGACGTTATTACATTATTATATTTCCAAGGGATAAGATAAGAGTGTTACATACAAATCAATTAAGAAAAATATCTTGTCAATTAATTAATTGAATAATGAATATTTAAGATATATGCAACTTAAGTTGAAGAGTTGGTCGTATATCATTTTTCAATTATGCATTATACTTTCACCAACATGAAATAATGGTGTGTGTTACTATTTCAAACAAGCTATGTGTCAATCATCATGCAAAGTTTTAAAATCTACTGGAATATTAATTAATTTATCAGTGTCGTGGACTCATGGTCAAGAACAATATTATTAATCGTATCCAGATAACATTGTTTGTATGTATTAGTCCAAAAGTGTGCAAATTGGTTATATATAGTACTCTTATAGATTAAAGTTTTTGATAGTATGAGCATGTTATTACTACATAGATTTAAAATAAAGTTGAAAAGTTTAAAGGCGAAAACAAAAAAAATATTATTTCCTAATTGTTCATTATTGACTTAACATACTCCTTATGTTCCTAATTACTTGTTCACTTTTGAATTCGCACACCTATTAAGAAAATAATAATTGACATAGTGAGTTTATCATTTTACCCCTATTAATTATGAAGTGGATGAATTAGAAATTTAAAATTTTCGAGAAGTTTTACATTTTTCAAATTAATTAATTAATTAAAGGTATAGTAGGTAAAAAAAATTGTCCTTTCTTGATTTGTTAAAATGGACAAGTAAAAAAGAAAATTACAAGTAATTAGGGACAGAGGGAGTATGAATTAAGAAGCCGTAAATGATAAAACAATTTTACAAATCACTTTATTAAATATAAGTCATCTAAATATTAAAAAATGAATAGTATTTAATAGCAATAATAAAATAGACATAACATAATTAATTATTTATTGATTTTATAAACTAAACAAGCATTATTGAACATCAAAAAATAATACCGTGAAAAAAAAAACGGACAAATAGTAAAAAAAGGAAATATATATTAAGGAGGACACGTGTAGGTGAGTCAATAAGGAATTTAGTGGTCCAAAAAAAAGAAGAAAAAGGGGGGAGAGGAAGGAAGCATGTGGAAGGCTTGTTATCTGAAAAATAAATGTAATTATGAGATTAGTTAATAAGTCTTCATTTTATTTTTATTTTTTTGTAAATATATGCGTATGTCAACGTATAGGGTAAACTTGGTCCTACCACCCATGTTCCTCCATTCCTATTGATCACATTAGTTCCAATCAAACGTGCGTTACTAATTTATATAATTTGCATTTCTTAATTCTTTCTTCTTGTTTTTTTTCATGTATCAACAGCACCACAAAAGATGTAGATTAAATATTAATTAATAGTTTGAATTTTTAAGGAGTGATTTTTTTTTTATGTTAATCTGAATTAATTGATCTCAAAATAAATATTAAATATTGGGTAAGAAAACTTAAAAATAATGATCGAGGTAAGATAAGAGTGAATTATTTTGATTTGGCTCCTCTCCATTTTACAAATTCAAGTTCTTATTTGAATGAATTTAAATCAATGATTGAGATCTAAAAATTTAATAAAAGTTTTAACCATGATAAAGATAATTAGTTACGTTCATATATTCATTTTTTAAATATTTTTATAAACCCCACAATTTTAGTTGGAATGATATCTTTTTTAAATATATTTTAAAAAAATTCTTATTTGTCTTTGAAAAAAATAATCTTAGTTGCTTTTAATTTATTTTTATTTAACATTTTACTCCCTTTTTTCATCTCAAATAGTTTTTAGTCTAATTTTGATGCATTGGAAGAAAATTACAATGTTTAAAGAGAAAATAAATTAGGATCCTCTACTTTAAAAAATATATTACTAGAATTTTATGTGATTTTTCTTTCAGTTGGACATGTATTGTAAATAATGTAGCAATCAAATATTTGAATATTTGACCAAACAAATATTAGCATAATAAAGAATAATTGAAGTGAAAATTATAAAAATATACTAGTTGAGACTTTAATTAACAATATATACACATATTTCTATTTAATTACAAACGTAATTTTTAAATAACAAACATAGCAGAATAAATTATTTTTTGATTTTAATTAATTATTTATTTTCGATTTTCGTATCTCCTCTTTTTGGGATTTTGTGCCTATTTTTGGGGGATGATAATCATGGTATTAAATTTTCTTATTTTATCTCTCCAATTACAGTTTTTACTGTGCTTTTCAAATATTATTGGGCAAATTACAGAAATCACATACTTTTAAGGCAAAATTATAATCTATCCCTTAAAAGTTTATAATTACAGAAATCCCTCAAACGGATACAATAATATAAGCGCTGATATATTAATCTGATGTGCGAGATACATTAATCGTTAAGTAAGATACATTACATTTTATACATGATACACTAATTTGATATACATTTTATACATGATACACTAATCTGATGCGCGAGATATAATAATATATGCGCTGATACATTAATCTGATGCGCGAGATACACTAATCTGATGCGTGAGATACAATAATATAAGCGCTGATACATTAATCTGTTGCGCGAGATACACTAATCTGATGCGCGAAAATGAGGGATTTTGGAGATTTGTAAAACTTATAAGGGATAATGGTAATAAGTAAACTAAAAGGTGGGATCTCTATAATTTTTCAAATATTATTTTAATCAACGAATTATGGTTATTAAAAACATAATATACAATATCAATTACACCAAATGATCTACACCAAGTACACTATCAATTACACCTAATAATCCACCAAAAAATATTCACGGAATTTGACGTTTATACACGAATTAAAATAGACCATCGATATCATATTCCAAAATAGAATCACGAAATTTGATTTTTATAATCAACCAAAAAACCCTACAAATTAAACCAAAACAAATACCAAAAAATAATCACAGATTTGGTGTGTAGTACTCCCTTTGTTCAACAATAGTTGTCCACTATACTATTAGGATGTCTAACAATAGTTGTCCACTTTATGAAATCAATGGATAATTTTACACTTAGTTCCTAATTTACCCTTATAATTGATTATATTTATTTCTCTATTACAGTTTTCAAGACATGAAGTTATTATATTCAAAGGGTAATATAGTAAAATTACCCTTCTAGTTATAGCTCTTAAGAAGTATGTAAAATCAATAGTGGACAAATATTGTTGGACAAAGGGAGTAACAATGTAATAAACACTATCAATTATACCACTCAATCTACCAAAATTCATCCATAAAAGTTATTTTTTAAACGACCTTAAATACACCATCATATTCAATCCTAATATGGTCAGATTTCGAAGTAAAATTCAACAACTAAACACCTAATTCAATATGTAACACAAAAACATATACCAACCTAATAGATTACAAGATAACGATCATGAAAAAAACACCAAATGTATTAAATAAAATAATTAAAATAATAACGTAAAAAAACACAAATTCAATCGTGATTTATGATAAATACTTGATGTGTCCCATCGTCCGTTGTGTTGAATTAGAATTGAAAAACAGTTGGTATCCATAATAGAACAATCGATCAGAATGGGGAGAAAGAGAGTTTTATTTTGGTTAAAAACCTTTTTTTGATGGGAGTGAATATATAACCAATATGAGTAAATCGTGGAAGGTAAAAGAATTGGAGAAAATAAAAAAATGGGAGAAAATTGTGGATATATATATAAATTAAATTCCTATTTTTGATAAAAATAAATAAAAAAAACTATTTCTATGTTGGTGAAAAAAATAAAATGTTGCTATATAGTAGGTTATTAAGATACTTAATTTGTATACTTAAGTTTTTTTTTTTGCCCTCGTTGAAAATGCATATTTTAAACCTTCAAAGTTCTCTGGCACCAGGGGCGGATCTACTAAGACCCGTGGGGGTGGCCACGCCACCCACACGTTTCGACGGAAACTCTATTTATATATAGGTATTTATATACACCATATGTATAAATAATAAACGTGCCACTCAATAAACAGAAGTGTTCTCTGGTGCCAGTGGTAGGCAATCAGATTTTTGTGTCTAAGTTCGCGGGATCGAACCCCACTAATAGCTTTTTGTTTTAATTTTTTTCAACTGCAGGCAGCCTTTTTTTTTTGTTTTTTTTTAACTGCAGCGTTTCTTTTTTAACCTAGAAGGAACATTCTCTTTTGCTTTTTTGAGTTTTTTTTAACTTGTTAACTTATTATTATTAAGTATTAATCAATTTTTTAAAAAAAATAATAAAAATTAAGTATTAATCAATAATTAGTTTTTAACTAATTTAATTTAACTTTTTGACTTTTCTTTTATTTGTTTAATCATAAAGAAAAGTTTTTTTTTTCTCTTCACTATTGAAACCCTGGATGTTCCTTTAAACTTTTCAACAACAAAAATCTGCCATTAATCAAAGCTTCAGCCTTCAGCCTTCAATCCATCGCCCAATCCCGCTCATCCATCCGTCCATAAGACGAATAATTCTATATGAATCTAAAGTTGATTTAATCTGAGTCTACTGGTCATTAGAGGCGAATTCAAAATTTGAATATTTCGGTGCATCAATACTTCTTAATTTAGGTAGTTAGCGAAACTTTTACTACAATTAACGACTAATGTAGTATTTTCTTGGTGACTAATGGCTCAAATATGATCTCTAAGCTAAACTTAAAATAAAAATAATGAAATAGGGTTCTAGCTAGATTTGAATTGTATTCTCGCGAGTGGTTCCTCTGGCTTGTACCAACTACACAAGGGCACCCCTACGCTTCTTATAGGTGCACTGTTGATTATACGTTTCTCAAGCACGTGTTTTTGAAGTTAATGGATGCACCCCTATCAAATCATGTGGGTCCGCCTCTGCTTGGCACCCAGTGACTCGAAACCCTAGATCCGTCTCTGTCTGGCACTGCTTTAAAAAAGAAAAAAGAAAAAAAAAGTAGTTGTTAGAATTGTGGGATTGTCTTATATTTTGGAAGTAATTGTATAAAATATTTATTATCTTAATTATAGTTAATACTTAGATCTCAACCATTGATTTAAATCTATGATATGTATCTATCATGAAAAGAAAAAAAATAGAGAGGAGAAAAATCAAAATTATTTCTTCTTTTTGTCGTACGATTCAAATATTTGAGAAAAAAAACAACTATGTTTCCCTCTAGGCTATATATGGATTATGGACAAATAATTAACTCGTTCATGCATCCATGCTGATTAATATTGGTCAAATGTTGTTGGGTCAAAATTGTATTTGAGACAAATCCAATTATAAGCCGGCTAGAAGAAAATGTACGCGATTTGATAATTCAACAACATTGGATCATATTTAAAATATTTATTTATTTTTAAATTAAAAAATAATGTGTTTATAATTATACTCTTTAATATTCATTGATTTATGGGGAAAAAATAAAGAGTTTTGTCTTATTGCTACTTTATTCTATATAACTTACATATTGATTAGTTATTTTAGGTTAGGTGATCAGAGGCAGACCTATATGCAATAATCTAGGCACCTATATTCGTTAACTTCAGAAAATTTTATATATATATATATATATATATATATATCTTGAAAACTGACACAAACGAAATATAATTAACAACACCCCCATGGAATGAATAAAACGGTGCTTTGGACTGCTTGTAATGCTAATACATCCACCCACGCAACCTGGTTCTATCCCAGCTAAAACCTCTTTTTTTGCTTAATATTGGTGCATCCAGAGTTTTCAAATCACGAGTTCGCTTCTATTGGTGATGGTATAAAATAATACATTTCGTTTGATGTGAGGGATAAAAATAAATAGTGATGGGATAAGAAAATAGTGATGGATAAAAATTTTGTATCTTGTTTGGTTGCCATGTTTGGGATATCTTATCCCACCATTTATAGCATAGTGATGGAATAAGTTATTGTCACGACCCAGACCGTCGTGATTGGCACCCACACTAACCCTCGGGTGGGAGAACCACTACTACAACCCAAAACAAGCAACTAATCTAAAAACTAAGGCATTTAAGGATACGAAACAAGTCAAATACTAAGGAAAGAAATAGAGTTCCCATAAACTCTAACACAAGTCTAACAATAATAAACTAACATTGCGGAAGTAAAACCTAGAACCTGAAAGTCAATGTACCAAAACATCTACGACGAACCACGTCTAAACAAGAAGGGATACAACACCAATCTAATGAACTAATCAACTAGCTAAACAAATGTCTAAGTCCGGAAATGGTAGACATAAACGAAAGAGAATTCCATGCCATCCCGGAAGAATTGGCTCACCCTTGAATTCGAAGCGACGATCATTGATCTTCTAAGCGAGGTCTGCCAATAGCCGCTTGAAAATGCCCTGTACTCAACAAAAATAAGAGCAAGTGCAGTATCAGTACACAATCACAATGTACTGGTAGGATCATGCGGCTATCCCACTAAGTGCAACATAAGCAAGTCAAGACAACATTATCATCACATGCATATATATATATTAACATATATAATATTATCAACATTTACGAACAACGAACAACTTCACATTTTATATCAAATCATTGGTCCTCTAATGGAACCCAAACCTAAACAGTTAACATACCAGAACGTGGTATTCGATCCCATAATTATGCCGGAACGTGGCAACCGATCCCATAGTTATGCCGAAACGTGGCACTGATCCAAGTTAATTATGCCGGAACGTGACAACCGATCCATTCAACACACCACAATAACAATCACAAGTATATCATCAAGATCATACATTTAAGTCATGATTTCATGGCAATCATCATTCATCTAGCTCATTTACAACAAGTGTGATCAACATTGCAACATTCATACATATACAAGTATCATAATGAAGCAAGAACAAACAAACATCACACAATCATAGAATCACAACCATCACCTACCTCGAAACAAGCTTGAAACCCTAAAAAACTGTTGATCCTTCCCTTTCCGTATTCGTTTCGCTTGTTCTTGGTCTACAAACAATCAATATAATACGAGAATCAATAAACAATCACTAATTACCCGAATTACTAACAATTCTATGAATCCTAGATCAAACACAATGTCCCAATTATCCAAATTAGGGTTGTTTCCCACCATAAAATCTATAACAAAACCCTCCCCCATGAATATTAACCCATTCTACTACGTTTTACGAATCAAAAAATGGATTCGGGGAGTGAAAAACTTACATTTAGCCTCAAGAATGGTAAAAAATGAGTAGGAGTCGTTTGAGATTCATTCCTTAGCTCTAAAATTTGAAAAGTGCAGAATAAGGTCATTTAGGGGTTTATTAACGACCTTAAGTCGCGTCGTGCCCGCCACAACGACCCTCGTCCCGCTGTAGCGGCCCTGCCAGAGCGACAAAATCAAGTGCCAAAGCGGCTGGAACGAAACAGAGAGCTATTTTGAGAATTCCAAAATCCCCATTTCACAACACACCTCTAACCAACGACGCTCAGAAAATACCCTTTACGCTAAGATCGATTCCGGGAGTTCTACCCGCCCGAATTCAATTCCGTAAAATCGTATGGATTCCTTAACGAGTTATCTAACCACTCATGTAATCAAAACCATAAATAATCCACCCGATTGTTACCAGATTTTTCTACACCTCGATGACTCCGATTTCGTCCAAATGTGAACAAGGTTGGGAAAATCCAAATACTACGAAAAAGTTTTCTGGCCCTTAAATTTTCTCCCGTTGGCATTTGTATAACGACGAGAACAGTTCGTTACAGTTATCCCATATACATGGTGGGATAAATTATCATAGGATAGCTAACCCTAGGATAACTAATCTTGAGATAACTTGTTCCCAACCAAACGACCCCTGTCATACATAATTCAAATTATAATCAACATCGAATAAAATTATATATTATACTAATTGTTTTTTTTATACATCTGAACAAAAGACCATATAGCTATGGTCCTTGTATGGCATTGTAGAAATTAAATGGAAGTTGTTTTGGTAGTTTAATTAATTTAGAGTGGGCACTGCTAATGATGTCTTAACTAACAAGGTAAGCTATTAGGCTACGGCGCGGGGATTAGGTAAGCTAAACCTTTCGAGGGAGAAAGAAAAGATCAAAAAAATCACTATCTTTATTAGTTATGAAAGGAAATGTGAGGGCACAATGCAACTTCTCAATTATCATTTCAATAATTCCATCATATCAATATGTAATCAATAATTAATTGTCATGCAAAATTTGTCTAACCACTTTATTTTTTTGCTTATCCCTCATCCACCCTTGGCAATATGGTTTAAGAAGTAATTACAAGGGGCGGCAACTAACAACATGTCAATTTCAATAATGGTTGGTTTAGGCATGATAAATGCTTCACTTTCACGTCCCATTTGCTTAATCTAGGCAATAACATCAATATTTGTTTAATTATTTCATTGACAAAACTATTATATAGATAATTAATTTCTATGATGGACATCCCTTTTTGTGGAGAAATACAAGTTTGGTCCCTCTATTTATACTAAATTCTTTTCTTGTTCACACTAGTTTTAAGATTTTGCTTATTTAGTTCAATAATGGCATGCATGTTTTTCTCATTTTCTAGGGAAGAAAAAAGAAATTAAGATGCATGTATGTAGTAGAATTATTATTTACCCTAAAAAAAGAAACATAAAAATTGATAGGTTGTTTGGAAAATAGACTTGTGACATGAGCATGGGATAATAGATAAGTTGAGTTATGTAGTTGAGAAATTAAGGTGTTTTTCAGAATCATTTTTCTTCGTACGCCTTGTTCCTTTTTACTTGTCTATTGTTTTCTTTTCACTTGTCATTTTTGAAAAATTAAGAAAGGATAATTGGTTTTTATCTATTATATCCTCAATTTATTAACATTAAGTTAATGTCTTTGAAAAATATTAATGAACCAACAAGGATTGTAGTAGAGTGATAAGTATTGCTTCATCCTTAACAAAGAGATCTTGGGGTTTGAATCCTCTTGAGTACGGAGTCGACTAAACACACCTGAATAGTCAAAATAGAATATGATAGAGGGACCAATACTGTTTTGATAAATCTTTTTTCCGCTGCCGAGAATTAATTTAAAATTAATAAAGTATAACCCATTTCATATTATATATTCTCTGTCCATGAACGGTTCAATTTGATATGCGAGAGCTACATTACGATTTAGTTTCTTCATTTTAATTTGTCTGTCCTATTTTAACTTAACATGAAATTTGCAAAAAGTAAATAATAGTTTTTAAGGTTGTGATTTTAAAAATATCATGTGAAAAGTTAAAACTAAAGATTTTTTTTTATTTTTGGTAAAACAAGATACTTATATTAACAATTTAATATGCATCATTACATGGGATGGGAAGAGCAGTACGCTCACTTAGTAACGTAAGGGAGGATTCAGCATCATTGTAGCTATTACATACATTAGAAGCTAATATTGGCTTTTGTAACCTAACAAAAAATGTTCCTTCCTTGTCTGCTTCCAGCGCTTCTGAGACAAACACTAGAGGAACATCCAAGCACAAAAAGGAGTTATCTTGGACTGTTTTTGATCCTTCCCTTGCTAGTGCATCTGCCACCCTATTAGTCTCCCTAAACGAGTGGTGGATTGGGGGGCTCTCCAGCCTGTGCAGCAGATCCCTGCAATCAAGAAGCATGTTAGTGTAGGAAGGGTGATCATTTTTTATGATGCTTATGAGTTCCTTGGAATCTGTGTTGATCTCTAATGGCATTAGACCTCTGATTAATGCCAATTTGAGCCCTGTATAAGTGCTGTTAATTCTTCTCTAATGTTATTTGCCAGATGGAGAATTCCTACGAAGCCTACTATCCATTCTCCTTCGGTGTCTCTTATGACTCCACCTATTCCACTTTTGCCTGGGTTTCCTATTGAGGATCCATCAGTATTCAACTTGTAGCCTTGTATAGGAGGAATCCATCTGATCAAAGTTTTGATCGATTTTTCCTTTAGGCAAGTGTTTCCCGTAAGGGTGTAGAACTCGATGGCTTGGTTAAGAATTTTTTTCGTGCAAATGTTAGTTTTAGTGTTATGGTGGTAATTTTCATTCCTCTTGAGCCATATGTTCCATAGGAAGAAGGGGAATCCCTCTTTCCAGCTAATGTATTTTGTGTTTAAAAGTACTTGAAGGTTTTTAATGATGTTTAGCCAATCACTCCCTTGGGTATTTTCAATCTGATTTATGGAGTGTAGCACTTTGACATTTTTCCACATTTTTCTTACGATATAGTATTCTACAAATATGTTCAATTGTCTCCATTTTGTTACATATGTGGCATAGTGGGTCAATCTTTATTCCTATAGAATGTAAATACTCTCGAGTAGGTAGTCTTTTATGTTGGCATAGCCAAATGAAGTTTTTATTTTGTTTGGGCAGTAAAGGGGCCATATCCAACTGAAGCTATCAGAAGTAATGGTCTTATCTTGTTCTGCTAGCATTTTATATACGGAGGTCGTTGATAGTGTTCCTCGAGGGCTTGGCCTCCACATAGCCTTATCTTTTATGTTATGGGATATGTATGTACGATTTATTTGTAAGAGGATATTTTTCGATAGCTCAAAGGTTATTACGTGTAAGTTCAGAATGTTGTTCTTTAGGATAACTTCTCCCACTCTAATGTTATTTTCTTCTTTTCTAAGGGACCCTGTATTTGTTCCCTAATTGTTTTCCCATTTGGTAGCCAAACATCGTGCCAGAAGGATGTCGACTTCCCATCTCCCAGAACCCATCCCATGCCTTTTCTGCATATATTCCAGCCTGTTAGCATATCTTTCCAGAGTTTGCTATGTGTACTGTTAGCTTTGGTATCCTTATCTAATTTCATATTGCTGGAATACTTCCTTATTAAAATTGAGGCCCATGGCAAATTTGGTCGTTGAAAAGCTCTCCAAGCTAATTTGGATAGGAGGGCTAAATTTTTTGTTTCTGCTCTTTGGACTCCCAATCCCCCTTCATTTTTTTTTGGAGGTTACTACTTTCCATTTAACCATATGTAATTTCTTTTTCTCACTAGTGGATCCCCAGATGAAATTACGTTGTATTTGATCAATTTTTTTTGTGATAGTTCTTGGTAATTTTATCATTTGCATGATATGAGTGGGAATATTATTTAAACAGGCTTTCGCTAAGGTAGTGCGTCCTGCTAGATTAAGAAATTTTGTCTTCCATTATGCTAGTTTCAATTGGAGGTTATCAATAATGAATTGTAAGTCGTTGGTTGAGCTTCTTTTGTGCATAATTGGGAAGCCTAAGTATTTTCCAAAATGATTACCTTTTTTATGTTCAGCTTCTTGGTTATCATGTTGCTTGTATTGTCAGGACAGTTTTTGGAGAATATTAGTTTTGATTTACTCGTGTTTACTACTTGTCCAGAGGATTCGCAGAAGTCTTTCATTATTTTCAGAATACACTTACAGTTGGCTTTATTAGCTCTACTCATCAGTACTATTACTACAAAAGGAAACATGCATTCTTGTTTATATGGACCGAAAAACAGTAGAATGATTTTTTTTTTTTTGGTAAAACTCATTTACCCCCTTAACTTTGCATTAAAAATCAATTTTTTCTTCAGCTTTGAAAAATAAACATTCTCCCTCCTTATGCTAATTGAATTTTGTAAATGCTTATTTTACCTTTACATATTATCAGCCTTTATTTTTTTAAAGTTACATTATGATATTTTTCAATTTTTTTCGTTATGCAACAACATTCTCTAAGAAAAGTTGATATTTTCGATACGATAAATAAATGTGAGAAATATTAATCGAGTATATAAGATAATGATGTTTAATTATGAAATAAATTAGCATTATATAAAAATAATTTTATTATTCATAATGAAAATTAGAATATCTATATACACAATCGAAAATAATAGAGAGTGATAACTTTCTAAACATACTGTTTTAATCTTTGGTTTGATGGTTGTACGTGCTAAAAATTTGGTATATTATGTTTTGTTTCTTATTCAGGTCTTTCGTAATACTGCAAGTATCTCCATGTAGGTAACAAATAAAATAATTAAAATGTAGATGTATAAATTATAGTAAGAAATTTATATAATTATATATTTATATTGTAAATAAATTTTAAACTATAATTTAGAAAATATTTCTTTAATTGACCACCAAAATTCATTTATCCAAATAGACAATAGAGAATATATATATATAAGAGATAAGTGAAACTTAATAGGCCAAAGTCATCCACGGCCACCTAAAGTTGTCCGCATAATTCACTTGAACACCTCAACTAAGGTTTGTACCTATTGAACACTTTATCTGCTCAAAGTGATGTCAATTAGACACAAAACGCTGACATGGCAAAAAATGTGTACATCACTCTCCTATTGCGCGTAAATCAATTAAAAATATATTTTTTTTCTTTTCTTTCCAACCTATACACCTAAACAAATAAATAATAATAATAATTAATTAAAAAAAGAAAACGAAGGAAGCTTTCTGCCATCTTCAACTATTCCATCTTCTGCCATCTTCAACTATTCCATCTTCTGCCATCTTCAACTATTCCAATTTCCATAATCTCTTTACCTACACCCAGCTCTCTCTCTCTCCCTCTCCAATTCTCCAATTCTTCTTCTGCTTTTTCCTTTTTTTTTTATATAGATTTAATTAAAGTCTCAAATATTTCCGGCGAAGGTCCATTATTTTCGATGAAAATAATTTTTCAATGAAGTAATTGATTTTTTTTCTACAAAAGTTTTCTTATAATTGTGATAAATGATTAGTAGTGAAAAGAAAATGAAGACAATGAATGGAAGATGTAATGCTATTAAAATGAAAGGTGAATGAGGGGTAGCTTAAATGGACATCAATGGGTTATTATCGATGTCGGTGAAAGGAATAAGATTCGATGAAAAAGAAAGGGGAGGCGATGGTATACTGACGATTGAGATACAACGGCCCAGTGCAAAGGGAAATTAGTTCTGATGGAGAAGATGAAGAAGAATGGTGGGGTGGGGTGGGG
>JAJOOE010059768.1:0-11317 GCA_036250405.1 Solanum raphanifolium | reverse complement strand
GAAGGCCTGACACAGCTTCAAAAATAATGAAAATGGTCCTCAAAATCAGAAAATGGTCCCTCACTGCTTCACAAAAAACTAAGGTATCATCTGCATACTGTAGGTGAGTGATTTCTAGGTTGTTACTTGCCCTGTTTTGCACTTGGAACCCTCTGATCCAGTCTTTGGCTTTTGCTGTGTTAATCAGGCTACTCATCCCCTCCATTGCTAGAATGAACAAGAAAGGTGAGAGCGGATCTCCCTGCCTCAACCCCCTTTGAGAAGAGAAAAAACCAGTGGGGCTTCTATTGATCAGAACTGAAAATTTGACTGTACCTATACAATATTTGATCCACCTGATCCATTTAGATCCAAAACCCATCTTCTGTAACATGTTCACTAGATAATTCCAATTCACATGATCATATGCTTTCTGAATGTCCAACTTACATATTATGCCTGGTTGTTTGCTCTTCACTCTTGAATCCACCAGTTCATTTGCTATCACCACTGCATCCATAATCTGCCTTCCCTTAATAAAGGCCATCTGTTGTCTGTCGACAATTCTGTGAATTACCTTTTTCAATCTTTCTGCCAATAGTTTTGAGATGATCTTGTACACTCCCCCTACCAGACTGATGGGTCTGAAGTCATTCAATTCAATTGCCCCCACCTTTTTTGGAATAAGTGCAACAAAAGTGGCATTAAAGCTCTTCTCAAAACATTCTCTAGCATGGAAATTCTGGACAGCTGCTACCAACTCATGTCTGATTATGTCCCAACACTGACTGAAGAAAGCCATTGTATAGCCATCTGGTCCAGGGGCTTTATCTCCTGCACATGCTTTGATGCTTTCTAGTATTTCCTCAGCTTCAAAAGGAGCCTCCAAAAAGTTGCCATCAATTTCATCAATTCTGGGGCAATTTCTCATGTCTAACTGTGGCCTCCACTCTTCTGATTCTGTATACAGCCTCTCATAGTATTCAACAATTTCTTTCTTAATTTCTTCAGGTTCTGCAATCTCCACTCCATTTACTTTCAATTTATCAATGCTGTTGATTCTTCTGTGTTGGTTTGCTGTTCTATGGAAAAAACTTGTGTTTCTATCTCCCTGCTTAAGCCACAAAGCTCTGGACCTCTGTCTCCATGCTATCTCTTCATGCTTGGCTATGTCCTCAAACTCCATAGTCAAAGCCAACCTAGAAGCTATTTCCCTTTCTTCCAGAGCTCTCTGTTCTTGTATCTCTTCTAGATCCGCTAATTGCTTCAACACATTGGCCTTTTGCATTTTCAGATTTCCTTGGATGGTTTTTCTCCATTCTTTCAACTTCCCCTTTAGTGCCTTCAACTTTGCCATTAGGACATAATCAGGCCTGCCAGTGTAATTAAAAGACTCCCACCAATCCCTAACCTTAGCATTGAACCCCTCTGTGTGAAGCCACTAGTTTTCAAACTTGAAGTATGAGTTTGATTGCCCCCACTCTCCACACTGTAATAATAGAGGTGAATGATTTGACACTACTCTACTGAGAACGGATTGTTTAATGCAACTAAAATTAGTGTCCCATTCTTCTGATAGCAAGAATCTGTCCAATCTAGCAGCTGTTGTGTGTCTGTCCCCTTTTTTCCAAGTGTATTTTCCCCCATATAGATCTATATCTATTAATTCCATGTCTTCAATGAAGTCAGAAAATTCTGTCATTGATCTATTTATTCTGATGCCATCTCTTTTTTCTGTTGGATACCTGACAGTATTGAAGTCCCCACACAAGACCCATGGCCCAGAAAACAGCCCCCTTGCAGCACCTAGCTCCCACCAGGTCTCCTCCCTCTCCACTCTATCATTTGGTTCATAAACTCCAGTTAATATGCCATTTGAAGTCTTGGTCTTTTCGGGACAGAGAACATGAAACAGAGTATGCCCCAACACTACTCAATTCCCCTTCCCAGAATCTCTTGTCCCATATGATCACTACTCCCCCCCTTGTTCCACTAGCCTCCAATTGTACAAAATCTGCCCATCTACTGCCCCATACCTCTTTTACTATGTTGGAAATATTCCCCTCTATTTTTGTCTCTTGTAAGCAAACAACATCAGCTTTCCAGTTTAACAACATGTTCCTTATCAAACCTCTCCTCCTTTCACAGTTTAACCCCCTCACATTCCGTGAAACTATGTTTAACTTCATTGATCTTTGATAGCCAAAAATCCCCCTTTGCTTCTTGTGCCATAAGTCATGAAATTGGTGTCCAGTTCTAGACTCTTCAGCTCATTTAACCCTTTTCTTTTCTGAACTTTTTGCTCATTCTGGATGTCTTTGTTTTCCAGCTAGTTCCTGTCGATTTTTTGAAATAATTCTGCTGCTTTCTCCTCACAGCCTTTGAAATCTACCCCGAACTCTTTACTCAGGCGCATAATGTGTTGTTGTATCCAGGCCGGCGTGGCTGTCTGCGTGTAGTTTAGATTTTGATACTGATATGTCTTTGAATATGTTTTTCTTTTCATAGAAACACGGGAAAGAAGTTTTTGTCAGCAGATCTCACAAGAATCACAGGATCAAAGTGGGAACTACTCTACGGTTCGTAGTCAAGAAGTAAGATTATCATTCATATTTCTTTTTTGAGCTGTGGAAATTCTTTTCCTGCATGTACACACTTGAAATTAACTTTCAGCCTTGATTATTTGTGTTCCTCTAAAATAGGGATCGATACATAGCAAAAATAATATAAAACAAAAAGGAACAGAAGCATATATGCAGTTGTTTTGGTCCAGTGACAAGTTATATAGGTATACCAGTTTGCTTTCAAGGCAACACCTTGAATTTGAAAGAAGGTACTTGTCTTTGCGTGGCAGAGTAGTCTTGGTTAATAGTGTTGTTTTTGCCCACTTATGTGATGTCCCTGTTTCCCTTGCCTTGTAAGGTAAGGGACAAAATTGATGCTTTAAGAAGAAAGTTCATCTGGCAAGGTAACAAAGACAAACAGGTTATGCATTTGGTTGATGGGAAGTCTCTGATCACCACTAAATCAAAAGGAGGACTTGAAATTAGGGACTTAAAAGCTCAAAATATTAGTCTACTGCTGAAATGTATATGGAGGTACAGTTTGGAAGAAAATAACTTATGGAAAAGGGTAATTTGTGGCAAATACGGCCTAGAAGGGATGTTGTGTACTAATTCTGTCAACAGCCCAGACCATATGGTGTAGGGGTATGGAAGTCCACCAGACTTTACGGGGACACCTTATCTAACTCTAAAAACTTCAGGCTGGCAATGGAAGAAAGAATTTCTTCTTGACAGACAACTGGAACATGAATGCTTAAAAGAGCTTTTACCTGATTTATACGGCATTATAACTTCCCCAAATGCTAGTTTGAGCACAGTTAAGGGACAAGAAGGGGTTGATCAGATGGTAAGCACCCTCCACCTCCAACTCTGAGGTTGTGAGTTCCAGTTATAGGGGAGCGAAAAAGGTGGAAGCTTGTAGGGATGGGTAATAAAATAATTAAAAAAGGGAATCTTAGTAGCTCAGCTGGTTGTCTGGATACCTAAACTTTCACCTTGTTTGTGAGGGTTCAATTTCCCACCTTGTAATCCCCCTTCCCCATTTCCCCTTACCCTCAATTTAACCAAAAAAAAAAAAACCACAGTTAAGGGGCTGCACGGATGGAATATCAACTTCAGGAGGGTCCTCAATAATTGGGAAATAGAAGGTGCACTGGAGTTATTTTAAGGCTTTGAAGGATTTCCATTAGATATCAGAAGCAGTGGACAAACTTCATTGGAGGTGAAACAAGGATGTGATTTTCAATCAAATTTGCCAGTCTAACAGTCAGCCATTCTGACCAACAGATTGATGATTGACCATGGAAGTAAGAAAACTAATGCTCCTACAAAGGTTCTATGTTTTTCTTGGCTGGTGGCAAGATAGGCTTGTTTGACTCAAGAAAGGTTAAAAGAAGGGGCTTCCAGTTGTGTCCTAGGTGTCTTCTTTGTGGTTCAAACACAGAAACTAATAGTCATTTTGTTTCTTCGTTGATCTTTTATTTATCAGCTGTGGCAACTCTTTCTTAACATTGTGGGATAAAATGGTGTATACCTGCAAACACTGTTGATCTCCTTAAGAGCTCGAATAGTATGGGAGGTATAGTTAGACAGGATAAATGCTGTTGATTCCTGCTTGTATATTGGTGGTCAATTTGGAGGAAGAGAGATTCCAGAGTTTTTGAAGATAGGAGCTAGTCATTTGCAGATGATTAAGATGGTGTTTATTGCTGTTTCACTTTTGGTGTAAAGAATGTTCAATAGAGGAGGATTATTCAATAGACTTGGTAGGGCAACTGTAATTAGGTACGCTTTTTGCTGGTTTCGGGGATCTGTCCTCTGTATATATGGCTTCACTAGTGCTCTTAATATTAATACTAATGTTACCATTATAAAAAAAAAAAGGTATTTTTCTGCCTTCATTAGCTTCAACCCTTTGGTTCATGAAATTAAAGGTTCTAGCTAATGTAGTACATATAGCAATAGAGGAATATCATAAGTATATCCTTCACACTACCAGGTTAAAATAACCTGCCCACTCTGAAAATATATAAAAAAACATACATGTAAGAATGTAATACATAAAGCTCTAGTTGGAAAAGGAGATTAGTGAAGGTGCTGGGTAAAAATATCATAATTCTGTTGGGACACATGCAAACCATTGTGTGATATTTTCCAACAACCATATGTTCCAACATAAAAAAATACAATAATAACCATAACCATTAATATATTATCAGTCCCTAAGATTGTCATATTAGATAATACATTAATATATAAGCAGTCAGTCCATAAGATTTTCATATTAGATAATACATTAATCTATTCAATCGTAACCATAACATTTTCATATGAAGCTATGAAGTTTGATTTTTTAGGTCTACGCAGTCGTGGGTCTTCATTGTTACTAACATAGCCACTCTGAGCCTTTGAAACCCCATAATTCCATAGCACTGAAGCATATCTCATGTGAAGGGATTGAGCAACAATCCTAGAAGGTGGTACTTGTAGTCCATCACTTAGAAACTCAGCAACAAAAAGTCTACCATCCCTGCATCATGTATTAAAAAATAATATCACATTTGTAAATGGTAAAAAATAAATAAATGGTAAAAAAAGAAGTGATACGTACCGACTATCACTTGCTTGCTAGGCAATGTCAACAACGTAGTTGACTTCAAATGGGTGAGAACTGTTCTTGCCCTTGTAAGATTCAAGCGCTGACCAGTCAGGTCGGTCTTTTTGCTAAAAAAAGTCACTATATTGAAGGTACTTTGACAACATTGTAGCCTACTTTTGATTCTCACTTGACAATTTTCTACTTCGGTTTCTCCACGACAAGGACATTGAATCATACACATTTATGCATCGTTCCTTCAATACAACGACCACTAGGACCCAATGAAACTTCCCATCATAATTTCCTGGACATAAACCTCATTTGTCAGGTGCCAAGGCAGCCCAACGGCTATACTAAACCTTTTGATAATGTTAACAACATTCTCCTTATAATTAGAAACAGCATTGGCCTTGTTGATGTATGTTCTAAAAAAACAATTAACGATGATATATCAATATTGTTGTGATTACTTAACAACTTCAACTTCTTCCATAGATAGTTAAAAATTACATCCACATGCATAACTTATGTATCAGTTATTTGTATGTATCAGCAGGTGTTAATCAAAAGATAAGTGGACATAGTTATACCTCATCATTCCAACACTTGTTGGGTTGGGACATTAGGTAGAACTAGTCCTTCGTCTTCAGAGATGCAACTACAAAATCTAGTTGTTCGAATCCAAGACACGAGCATTTAGCTATGTAATGCCCATTCTTGTCTTTTCTGTAATTGTGTAAAGATAATTAATTAATGGACATCAAGAACATTAATAATAGTTGACTGACTTACTTTTATGCATGTTGCTTGTCAAGACTCTCACGTATCCATTCCGAGAACAATGAGATTAGTTGAGTTGGACCCTCGTCGGAAATGTTATAACCTTGAAATGGATATTGTTGCCGCACATCAGAATTCAAATGTGACTTTCTCCTTTCCTTTTGAGGTTGAGCTAGATAGTGGATCAGCAGGACTTGATATTTTTCTCTTTTTGATATTAGATAGTGATCTGGAAATAGATTTTTTCAACTTCCTAAACTTCAAATGTTGTGCTATCTTCTTTGATAGAAGGATATTAGATGTCAATTCCTTAATAGTATTTGTCAATTCCTTAACACGAATAGAGAATAATCATGTTTATATTGGCATCCTTCGCATCGACAGCAAACGCATTTGTTGTTAGAAGAGGAAGCAGCAAAAGATTGAGCATTTGTTGTGCTCATGGTGGACTCTATGGAAAGAAATGAATTCTAGATGTTTTGCGGACAAGAGCAACAACATCGAGAAGATAAGGATGAATAGCCTTAGTCTTTTGTACTTTTGGTGTAAACAGGATATGAGGAGGGATATAAAACTTTTTATTGATTTCATAGGCAATTTGTAATCTCCCTAAGGGTAGGTTTTGTTATGCTCTAATGAGACTTTTGTGAATACACGGTTACCCTGATCTCAAAAAATAAAATTGTTTGCTACAGATCCTATTTATTGGTTAAGATTGGTAATTTGTTGCTACAAATGACTCATTTGTTCCAACATATATGTAAGTCTCCATGAAAGATTACCTTACAAACTCATATTTTTATTATAGGTTGTGCATCCATGACTTGTCCCAACAGAAAAAGAGTTGCAAATATCATTCCTTGTTACTCAAGCATTTGTTGAGACGCTATTTGATCCTATGGTGGATATAGTTAAAAGGGAATTGGTTGGAGCAACAACCATCAAAAGAGAAAAGAGTTGATGCTGGTCAACTTGTTGTTTTTGATGAGGATATGATTAATGCAGCTGTAAGGGCTGGTGTTGGTGCTGAAAAAAGTGGTGGGAAGAAGAATTGTTGGTGTTGGTGGTTCTGAAAGAATGTTGACACCTTTTTCTGGGGCTGAAAAAAGTGTTGGGGCTACCTCTTGTAATAAATGTTTTGGCTTTCAATGTGGTAAGTGGCAAGTGCTAGAGAAAAGATGATGATGTTGTTAAGTGTCTTCAAACATTGACCGAGGCTGTGAAAGAATTGACATCCAAGAGGAGTGTCATTCCATCATGGAAGCTTCGGGATCCATATACTCCACATGCTAAGAGGAGAAGAAAATTGTTTGTCAAGGCAATATCAAATATGGAAAAAAAAAGTTATTGGAGAATTGTCAATGACCATAAGAGAGAAGTTGGTGCTTAAGAAGGTGAATATTTACAAGTTCGTGCCTTCAGCTATAAAAGGCTACTTTGTTGGCACTGATGGAAACAAATGATCGCGAATTCTACTCCATGCATTATCTTGATGAAAATGATTTTAAGAACATGACTAGTATGAATTTTTGGTGGGAGGACTTGTTAAGTTTTCTCCAATTACCTTCAATTTATAATGTTTGTTTTATCTTTTCAATTATTACTAACTAAAATTAATTGTTATTTCAGTAAGTTCTTAGCCTCATGCGGGAGAGACATATCAGATTCAATAAGCACTATGATTTCACGGATAGAATCATGGATCTCAACTTCTATGGTTACTTCATAGACAAGTTCAAGATAATGAGCGAGGAAACAACAACAGCTGGTGGCAGAACCTTAAAGCAGTTACTTGCTGAGTTTGTATGGCAAGATGATGCCGTTGACTATGTTAGAGGGAAGAGACCATATCCTGGTGGCATGGATTGGATAGGGGCAAAGAGGATTCTTGCAGTCATGAACTCAGGGAAAAAACATTTTGACTCTTGAGATCCTCTTGAATGAGGGAGTCAGTAATGTTTATGACTGCAACATTGGTTAGCTATTAATAACTTTAAACTGGTGTAATAATATAGTTAAAAGAGGTGATGTTTTGGTTATATAATTTAGCAGAAAAATAGAAAAAATATGTATTCTATCATTGAGAGTGCTACACTGCCTCTGTTATGACCAGAATTATATAGATAGATATAGATTTTCAATGGTCTGTAGAATCCCCAATTTGTTGGGTTGTCTGCATAAATGATTTCCTAAATTTGCATGTGCCTTGATTATTGCTGTGGTTACATAGTAATTCTTACAGTGTTTCTATTATTGAATTTCAATGCTCTTTTGCTTCTCCTTTCAGTATGCATTTTACATTTTTGGTTTAACTTAGGATGAATTAGACCTGACATCGTGCTTTTTATCTGTAGTTTTGATGAAGAGATACTACACATATGTGGGTCTTTCATTCCAGCTAACACAGAAAATGTTCAATAGTTGGAAACGAAGGCAGAAGAGTCTCAAGCTTACAGGTTTGTGAACTGTGAAATTTCTATTCAATTATTTCAGTCCATCACTTTGCCTCATGCATTTTTCTGATACTGCAGCATTACAGAAACGAGGTTAGGCAACAATAGGGCTGCTAAATTGCTTGAGCCTGATAACTTAGTACCTTACTGGGAAAAGCTGAAATCTGAAAATCATATTAAGAAATCGAGAAGATCTAAAAGCAAAGACAGCTGAATGTGCTAATTGTATTGCATCACGACATTTTTTGTAAGGTATTCATTTCCTTTTTTTTTGTTTCCATTTCTTAGTTACTCTGCTCACGGTGAGAAATATATTATTGAAATTGTGTATTTACATTGTTACATTGAGACCTATTTATAAACACTACATTAGACTCCTTTTCCAACTAGGATTACTATTCGTATTCTATTATAATTCCTATTCTAAGTAGGATTGTATATATTTATTCATATTCTAGCACTCCCCCTCAAGCTGGTGCTTACAAATCATATGTACCTAGCTTGTTACAGATGTAATTATACGAGCACCGATGAGGGACTTGGTAAAGATATCCGCAAGCTGATCATTTGACTTCACAAATTTTGTAACAATATTTCCTAAGAGTATCTTTTCTTTGACAAAGTAACAGTCAATCTCAATGTGCTTAGTCTTTTCATGAAGTACTGGATTTGATGCGATATGAAGGGCCGCTTGATTATCACACACAAGTTCCATCGGACTGATTTAGCCGAATTTTAGTTCTCCCAGCAACGTTTGATCCAAACTAGCTCACAAGTTGTTGCAGCCATTGCTCGAAATTCTGGTTCTGCACTAGATCAAGCAACCACACTCTGTTTCTTACTCTTCCACGACACCACATCTTGGTGGCTCCCGGGTGAATGGAATATCGAGAACTATGGGCTTCTGACAAGATCTGTTCACTCAAGTCATCAACATTAGGAACACACAAACGACTTTGATATCTAAGTACACCATCGAGAAAGCATCTACGGACTTTCTAAGCACTGCTTCTTTCAATTCCACTAAGGTCAGATCAAGACATTGTTTAGCTTTCACATCCGTCACAAAAGATGATTCTGAACCATTGTGGACCATAACACCACCCTTGGTAGAGTCTACTAACTGAACACCCAATTGAGCCAATCTATGTACATCTCGTACCAATTCTTTCTTATCTTCTTCTATATGGGCAACACTACCCATTGATAATCGGCTAAGAGCATCCTTTACTACATTCGCCTTACCGGGGTGATAGAGAACACTCATATCATAATCCTTAAGCAACTCAAGCCACCTTCTTTGGCAAAGATTCAAATCTTTCTGATTAAACGCATATTGCAAACTCTTGTGGTCGGGAAATACATCTACGTGAACACCATACAAATAGTGCCTCCAAATCTTTAAGGCAAAAACCACCGCCGCTATAGCATTCAAGATCGTGGGTAGGATAATTCTTCTCATGAACATTAAGTTGCCTTGAAGCATAGGCAATAACTTTTCCATTTTGCATAAGCACACATCCTAACCCAATTCTTAAGGCATCACAATAAACGACAAAACCATTCGTCCCTTCCGGTAAAGTCAACACCGGAGCGGAAGTAAGTCTATCTTTCAATTCCTGAAAACTCTTCTCACATAATTCGGACCATATGAACTTGGCCTTCTTTTGAGTCAAAGCTGTCAATGGAGAGACAATCGTGAAAACCCCTCAACAAATCTTCTGTAATAATCAACCGAACCCAGGAAACTTCTAATATCCGAAGGGGATAAAGGTCTAGGCCAACTCTTGACCACATCCGTCTTCTTAGGATCTACCTCAATACCTTTACTTGAAACAATGTGACCACCTTAGCCAAAACTCACATTTGCTAAACTTTGCAAAGAGTTGTTGGCCCTTGAGAATTTGCAACACAATCCTCAAATGATTGGTGTGATCATCCTCACTTCTCGAATAAATCAATATATCATCAATGAACACAATTACGAACATATCAAGGTATTGTCTAAACACCCTATTCATTAAATCTATAAAAGCCGCCGGAGCATTAGTCAAACCAAACAACATCACCAAAAACTCATAATGACCATACCGGGTTCTAAAAACCGTTTTCAGAATATCTTCATTTTTCACCCTCAATTGGTGATAACCCGACCTAAGGTCAATCTTAGAAAAGTAACTCGCTCCTTGGAGTTGGTCAAACAAATCATCATTTCTTGGAAGAGGATACTTATTCTTAATGGTCACCTTATTCAATTGCCGATAGTCAATACACATGCGGAGTGAACCATCTTTCTTTTTAACAAACAAAACTGGAGCACCTCATGGAGAGATGCTCGGTCGGATGAAACCCTTATCCAACAAATCTTTCAATTGTTCCTTTAATTCCTTAAGTTCTATCGGAAGAATCAACTGCAAATATAGGAAAAAAATTAAAATGCTCCCAGGCACTAGTTTCGAGACAATCTTCTGACGTCCCTTCTGGACTTCGGTGGTTTTTCTTTTTTCCGGTGGACTTCTTCCACCGGAATAGTACTCTTTTTTTTTCTTTCTTTCTCTTTTTTGTTAAACTCCATTGCTGTTCAGATGGACAACAGAGTTTATTTCAGATTGGGGGGAAGTCTTACGACATCACGGAGTCTAGATCAAAAGCTGAAGTATGGTATGACTGGGTTGAAGATGCTAGGCATCACATGAGGAGAATGGTTCTTAGCAGGGGAGCACTCGGTTGGGTCTGCAAAAGGCTAACAGAGGCTTCAGGGATCAGAGGGAAAGCAGCCAAGTCATGGAGATGCAGGGATTTCTCAACGAACTTCTTTATAGCTTTGAAATTCAATCAATACGAGAGATACCTGTCTCTAATTTCAGTTAAAGGTAGTGACAGAGCAGTTATTATACTCCCAGAAAGTGCATTCAATGAGGGGTGGGAGAAGTTAGCTAAGA